>JAXIVD010004512.1:0-15000 GCA_036785275.1 Cancer borealis | reverse complement strand
GTATTACACACACACACACACACACACACACACATAATTCATACGAGAATACACTCCTCACTGTCCCTTTAAATCGCCATATACAATAGACTGGGAAATACATTGGTTGTATTATACAGCCGCCACCACAGAACTATATATATTACTATGAAAAATACATTCAATTTGGTAATAAAACATAATTATTGCAGGTTAAGAATGAGGCAGATAATATACATCAATAAAAAACTTCTTCAAACTTCACAATAAATGAAGAAGTTTTTTTTATGTAAGTTACTGTTCAACTTTTTCTGTTCACTTGGTACAGAAAAAGGACACATTTGTATTAAGTAATTAAAGAGAATTAGAGCGAGGACTTCATCTTGCTGTGAGGGAATACGCTCTTCTCTTTCCAACGTTTTTCTTCTTTTCACGGATCATCATCTCGAAATCCGCCCTAAAGAAAAAAAAAAAGAAAAAAAAAAAAAAAAAAACATGGATATAATAAGTATAAAAAAATAAATAAATAAGATAAAATTCCTACTATCAAAATAAGAGTAAATTTAATGTAGAATATTTAATAGATTAGATATAATATTCCTATTTTTAAACATACATGAAACATTATATACAATCAAAGGAGTTAAATTAATTGTAGAATATTTAATGAACAGCTAATTGGGATTCATTATCTGTCATAACTTAATTAAAAAAAAATATTACTTACATACATTTCCCTTCAAATGATAGTAATTAAAAAAGAAAAGAAAAGAAAATACAAATTAAATAGTGGTTAAGAACAATTTATCAAGATATTAATGTTTTTTTAAAGCTTAGAAGGGATAAAAAGAATATATAGATACATAAAGTCTTTAATTTGAGTACAAGAAAATGAAGTAGAAATATTAAAAGTTATCAGAAAAATACATGAAATTATGTAAGAATAAGCGAAAATTGCATTCAACTATTTCTACCGAGCTATTCTTAGTTTAGTTTAATTTGGGAAGGATTATCAGAGGTATAAATTGAGATGAAACAAGAACCAAGATATCTTTATGGGTAGAATTATACATATTATTTATTTAATACTTACTGTTTCACTGCATCAGGTATGTTTAGCTGGTCCAGTGGTATCATCTGGGCGAGCTCAGTGAGATTGTTTACGAAGGTCAACTTCCGGTAGAATTTAGTACTGCAAGAAATATTTAAAGTTATTTTCCTAATTCAGTGTTTTAATGTATAAAGTTAAAGTTAAAGTTGCATGGGTTTCAGTTCCGGTATCCATCTATGAAGATGCTCTCCAGAACGTCAGCCAGGCAAGCCCAACCCCCCACTGTGGTGCCCGACCACAGCAGTTCCTCCCCAGTAAACAGCTTAAGCATCACAAGCCCGGGCGGGGACTCGATCTGCCGACCAAGCGAATGCAAGACCAGCACGCTACCACTGTACTAGCCAGGAGGCTAAAACAGGAAAAATGCTTCTAAAACATAACTTTTCTTCATAATTTCTGAATAGGGATTAACCGACCTTATAAATGGTCTTGAGAAAGCCACCAGTGCCCGCACCCAGAAGGTAGGATGCACTACATGGAGAGACTTGAGATTCTTCCTCAGTTTCCTATCGATCATTTGGTAAGCTCTCTTAAGCCAGTGGAAGCTTGGCATGCTAGACTTAGGTGTTCCTCCAGCAAGGTAAAGCAAAATGTAGTCATCAGCTATTAATTGTTCCAGCGTCGATAACACGTATCTGAAAATGAATTTGTAATTATCAGATAAGATAATAAGATAAAAAGAATATTATAACCTTATTCACCAAAATAGTTAGAGAATAAAATACCTACATAGATATAAATCCTGTATGTATGTTAGAGAATAAAATACCTACATAGAGAATATTATAACCCTATTCACTAAATTAGACGCAGCAAAAAGTCTGGGAAACAGGTATTTGAAGATGAATTTGTAGTTATAATAAGATAAGAATATTATAACTGTATTCACTAAAATAGATGCAGCAAGGTGTCTGGGAAGCCCCTGATCTGTATTCTCTACTACAAAAAGATGGTGCATTAAAGGATAGAGTGAAGTTACCCTGAACCCTAAATACAAAGGAGTACAAAGGAAGAACAGACAGCAACAGTCTTACTGGATCTAACTGTCTGTCTGTTTAGCTACACTACTGCTATAATATTTACTTGATAGAGAAAAAAGGACAGCAAAGTGGAAGGAAAAAGAAGAGGAGGAGGAGGAGTGGAAGATATAGTCAAGGATATAGATTATGATTAATGTAGTTGATTGAGTTCAGTAGGACAGCATAAAGATTGTCTGTGTTAGTAATACAAACCTATATAAATAGAATAATGCAAGTATAACTAACATGAAAATGGTTGGACTTATTACTAAGCGATCACACATTGAAGATCGCTAGTCCTGTTTTTTGAGAATGTAAGATTGGGAACCATCTTACACTGACTGAACCTTAATAAAACAATGTAATAATAAATAAAAATAATCCAATAAAATAAATACAAACTTACACTGACAAACCATTAATAAATAATAACAATATTACCCCATGGTTTTAACACTCAACTCACAGGAATAAATTATCCATGACGTAATTGTAGTCTCGACGTGATCTCTCTGGCAGTTCACAAGCGCTGATCAGGATGACTGCGTATCTGTTCTCAGTCAAGTAACCTCCATGACTTACACACTGGAAGGAGAGTTAGGTTAGGTTTAGGTTAAGGAAGTGTAACAATAATTCAAGCATTACATTTTCCTATAAGACTTGAGGGAGAGAGGAAGAAAGAGAGGGAGGAAGGGAGAGAGGAAGAGAGAGAGGGAGGAAGGGAGAGAGGAAGAGAGAGGAAAGATTCATAAGATAAGAAAGTGTAACAATAATTAATGTATTATATTTTCTCATAAGACTTGAGGGAGAGAGGGATGGAGGGAGGAACAGGGAGGGGGGGAAGAGAGAGAGAGAGAGAGAGAGAGAGAGAGAGAGAGAGAGAGAGAGAGAGAGAGAGAGAGAGAGAGAGAGAGAGAGAGAGAGAGAGAGAGAGAGAGAGAGAGAGAGAATAATATTAATTTACCTTCTTATATGGAGCGATAACCTTCATATCAATTCTATGCCACACGCCTCCAATCACAATGTTCCTCCAATGTCTCTCTTCAAAACTCTCCTCCGATGCTGTGAGTTCAGGAATCATTTGTGGTGGTGGTGGTGGTAGTGGGTCATTTTCATAGTCATTTTCATTATCATTTTCATACTTCAGGTTGGACGGAATGGATGATTTGTAGTCATCAAGATCATCCTGTAATTAAGGTTATGTAATTAGTGTGGTTTGGTATTTTAGATGTTGGTTTGTAAATATATTTGTTGTATGTGTAAATTTTTTTTTAATTATAATAATGTGTGGTTCGTAAATTCACTATAAATTCGCTTATATTTTTTTGAGCGAAGAATGTGTTAGTGTCATACAGCATTCATGGATCTATTAATAATAAGTGTATGAGAAAATTAAAGATATAAGATGAATATATAAAAGAGAAAATTATAAGATTATGTACGAGATATTTATGAATACAGATAAAGAGAACAACACAAGGTTACATTATAAAAGAGTTAAAACCATGTTATCATTCACAATGGGAGTTCAAATATGATTGATAAACAGAAAAACTATATATAAAATTTTAGATCTTCCTCTTTCACAAGCAAGACAAACTGTAAAGATTGATTTTCTAACCTAATATTGCAGCATTAAATCAACACATTATTACATCTCATAACACAACCCAACTCACCTCAGCCTCTTCCTCCCCATCACTGCGTTGACTGAAGGCAGACGCCACGGATATATTGTCATCATCAACAGGTGAACGCAAGATGTCTTCAGCCACGGAGATTCTTCTTCGGTGAATCAGAATATCAAAGTCATCAATCTTGGGCCTCTCTGTAATGAATAATATATAATATATAAAATAATATAAAATAATAAATAATATGGAAATACATCAGTTTGTTTTAAGAATTCATACTGAAAATATTGCATCATTTTACAACTTTTTTTTGTGTCCAGTCTGTTCATTGATATATTGTAAAAGAATATAATTAAGAACAGGTATTATTGATGTAAGGATGAACATAAATATTATTAGATGACAAAAATGTGTAAAACTGTTAATAATTACTCTATTAATGAATGAATGAATTTGACTCAGTCAGTAGGGAGTTTTAAGAGAAGACTAGACGACTTCATGGATGGGGATGGGAGGTGGGTGTAGGTAATAAGGGGGACAGGATTAACAGGAACTTTTGTAGCTTTCTTATGTTCTTATGAATGATATTGCAAATTAATCATTACTATTATTATTATTATTATTATTATTATTATTATTACTATTATTAACACAACACACACATACACACATACATACCTTCAACAATAGGAGATGCATCAGTAAACGAGGTTGATATTCCCGCAATACTAGACGAACTATTATCCGTATAGTCACTTAATTCCGGCAAGTACATTCCCTCATCATCATCACCTAATACATTATCACCTGCGACAGTGATCACTATATCTGGGAGAATGGCTGGTGATTCAGGGTCACTTTTACTGGTAGAGGTCATGTCAGAGGTCAGAGGCTCTTGAGAGGTTGATGGGCTGGCTAGATCACCGATGTCTGTTATTTCTTCAGAAACGCTTAAATCAAGTGTTGGCGCTTTGATTTTTTTAAGTCCGATATCTTGTGATTTACTCTCTACAAATACTCCTTCTACTTCTATTTCTTTCTTTCCTTCCTTGCCGAGTCTGAAGGATCTGCGGTGTTCAAACCTGAAGCTACCGTCCTCATCCTCATCCTCGTCGTCTATGAATATACGCGAGGATCTATTACTATTAGAGACATTGGATTCTTTTTCGTCACTCTGAGGTTCACTTTCATCTATTACAGCACGGATATCGGATGTCTCGGTCTTATCTATATCCACACCCTCTGCGTGGATTATTTTTTTTGTACAGGAGATGCCACTATCGAATTGACCGGAGTTTTGTTGTTCTTGTAGAGAATTATGCAGTGCTTCTATCACCTCTTGGTCGACATATTCGCTGTACCTTTCAGAGTTATTTAAGACTTCTTCAACTTCTTTAGCGGTGAGTATATCTTGTAATCTCCCGCTCAGTACGTATATATCTTTGTAGTTGGTGAAGTCTAGACACTCGCGTACTTTCGCTAGTGTGGTTTGTTCGATGCTTACGTTATCGTCAGTGATATTTTCTTCCTTATAATTAATAGAGTAGTCCCCGGTGGTGTTTGTACTTGATTTAGGTGTTGAGGTTGCAGCCTGATTAACCCCCCCTAACATTTCCTTCCCATCTCCATTTCCATCGTTTTGGAAATCATTAATAATATCAGACACATCACCAACTTCACTCTCATCTAGCATACTTTCTATCTCCCTCAAGTCCTTAGCAAACGGTCCTATAATATCCTTTGACTTGGTTTGATCAGGACTAAAGGTATTTTCATCATCTTTTAGCACTAAACTTGTCTCCTCCGGTACCATCTTTCTCCTAATACTGCCGTGCCTCTGAAATTCACCAGTAAGCACTAGCCCTTCAATCTTTTCCGCGTCAGGTGCATCTATGGGTGTTAGGTTGACTTTACGCCTAAAACTCTTGTGTCTCACGAATGCATTTTCATGTGAGTTAGGAAGGTGGAATTCTTCAAAATAATCTTCCTCCTGATCACTACTAACTTCAAAACCATTGCCTTGTTTAGGGGAGTCGTCACGCAACTCTGATTCATCTGTAAGCAAGGTATTTAATTACTACTACTGCAAATCTGGCATTAATTACTCATTACCTTCAGGATTATTAAAGAATGTATACTTTAAAAGCAATTATACCTTATAATTACATAATTAATCGAACCTAACATCAAATTACTACAGAAAGTCTAGCATTAATTACTCATTACCTTCAGGATTATTAAAGAATGTATACTTTAAAAGCAATTATACCTTATAATTACATAATTGCCTTATGCATCTATCTATAAATATTTACTAATTCATAATGTACACTAATATTTTAAGGTATTGTTTAACAGGAAGCTACAATGCATCTTTTTCCCTAGACAAATAATTACTTATGTACACTGCAAAAAAATATTAATATTATATACACTATATATACAATACCTGACTATAATTACTACTATAATTATTACACTTATATTTATATTATGCATTACATTACGACAATTACATCAACATAGCAAAGATTTAGCTACATGTTATTTTAAAATTGGTCACTACATATACCTTAAGTAAATATTAATACAGGTTGCCTATCAATATTCCAGTTCCATCAGTTTTCCGGCATGAACTTCAGAGCACAGTCTCAAGTTTCCCGAGTTGGCACATCACTGCTTTTCAGGAGGTACTGTTTATGCTTATGTTTTGATGGCGCTGTACTCAGAATTAACTGTTTGCTCATACCAGATTATTGATAGTCAACCTGTATATACAAGTACAGTCTACAAGTATTAAAGCAACATTTAACAAAGTGAATATAATGTACCGGTTTTATAGTTTGGTGTGAGGAAGTTTGTGGATAATACTTCATCAGTCTCCAAGAAGCACACACCAGCACCTCGTCTGCTTCCACCCTTCAAAGCACGCGGACTGGTAGGAAATTCCACTGAAAAAGTTAAGTTAGGTTTGGTTGAGACTGGTAGAGAATTTCACTGCAAAGGTGTGAAATTAAATTATCTGAAGACAAACTATTTAGCTAGTGGTAAGATATATAATTATCTGCAAACTTATATAATACACATAACACACAGATATAAAGTTAAAGTTAAAGTTGCATGGGTTTCAGTTCCGGTATCCATCAATGAAGATGCTCTCCAGAACGTCAGCCAGGCAAGCCCAACCCCCCCACTGTGGTGCCCGACCACAGCAGTTCCTCCCCAGTAAACAGCTTAAGCATCACAAGCCCGGGCGGGGACTCGATCTGCCGACCAAGCGAATGCAAGACCAGCACGCTACCACTGTACTAGCCAGGAGACTAGAGTTTATAATGGTTAATGGTTTTGTTACACACTACTTCTTGTAATATATTCCAATGGTCTATTGCTCTGTATGGAAAACTAAACTTCCTTATATATTTCTTGTATATTTTTTTTGTTGTGTCTATCTATCAAGGTATCTACAGTTTCTGATGCCTAATTCCCCTCCTTGCTAGTTCAATCCCTTCTCTCCTCTATCAGTAATTCTTTCATGCATGTACTCCTTCACCCTATCCTTCCATATTATAACTGGCCTTCCTCTCCTCCTAAGATCCACAATTTTACTCCCATATACTTTTTTTCATAAACTATTAATTATTCTTTGTATCAATATGTGTATACATAGGTCAATACACATTCCGATTTTTTTTCAAAACTATAAAAAAATATTTTATATAAAAAAAAATAAATAAAAAGTACTTGAAAACGTATAGATAGATATTCACTTCCTGTTCAGTACATTATTCCACCAATGCACGCCCACGCCCATCCCGCCCACCTATTACAGAGGCGTGGGCGTGGCCTGTATGAGCTCACCACCTACGTACAGCCACGCCCTTCCTCTTTCAGCCAAGGCAAATCTATCTTTATGTACTGGGGTTCTCACAGGAAGTAAATCAACAACGCTGATTGTTTTAAAGTAATACAACAACCATATACACCAATAATATAATAATGTATGCATGTATGTATGTAATCTCTATATGTATGTATGTATGTAATTTTACTTCACCCAGAGTTTGTTAATAACTATATTCAAAGGGAAATCTGTGTGACCATTATGCAGAATATATTCTACTGTGTGTGTGTGTGTGTGTGTGTGTGTGTGTGTGTGTGTGTGTGTGTGTGTGTGTGTGTGTGTGTGTGTGTGTTACTGTGGCTTATTATCGACGTGTCATGAATCTACTTTGGTATGTTAACTTAACTTAACTTAACCTAACCTGTTTCAGCCGTGTATTCTTCAGCAGCTGGGAGGGCGAGGTCAGGTGTGACCATCCCGGAACATGATGCAGGTCTGGAGGGGGGGCCGGAGGGCGGGGGAGACTCTGAGGTCAGGTCAAACTCCGAGGCAGGGAGGGAAACTTGAGAGGAAGAAGGAGGCCTTGAGGAAGCTGCCGAGGAGTAGGCGGATGAAGTCACCAGGTCAGGATCACTTGTGGTCAGGTCACTGGGTGCTAAGGACACTTGGGATACAGCAGCACTCAAGGGCGGGCTGACTGTATCTTTCACGCCCACGCCCACGCTCTCGGGTCTCACCATGTCCATGCCCACGCCCACAACGGCTTCCTGAGTCTCCACACGCATCACGCCCTGAAATTTTTTTTATTTATATTAATATTTTTTAATTAATATATTTCAACTTTGTCAGGTAACAAAGAATTCTATACATTGGAAGGATATGAGTGTGAGTGTAAGTGTAAGTGTAAGTGTAAGTGTATGTGTATGTGTATGTGTGTGTGTGTGTGTGTGTGTGTGTGTGTGTGTGTACATTAATACTTTTTTTTATTTTCTCAGGCAACACAGAAAGAATCTAATACATAATTGTGAAAGTATGTGTGTGTGTGTGTGTGTGTGTGTGTGTGTGTGTGTGTGTGTGTGTGTGTGTGTGTGTGTGTGTGTATGTGTGTGTGTGTGTGTGTGTGTGTGTGTGTGTGTGTGTGTGTGTGTTTCTGTACGTTTTAATGCATGGATAATATTTGTGTATACAGTTCAGACATTTACAATCTTTCAAAACACTAATGTGCAAGGTATAAGGACACTAATTCATCACTCCTTCCCACATAATGGTCCTAGACTTTTCAACTGTCTCCCGAGTGACCTTCGGAACCTCTCCAACATCAGCATTGACTCCTTCAAGAGGAGGATGGATAGGTGGTTAAGTGGCCTGCCTGACCACCCACTAATCCCAGGATACCCCACCAGTCACCACAACACATTACCGGAAGTCTGCCAGCTACGCGAAGGTGTTGAAAAAGAGCGATTGCCTGGAACAAGTGGAGGCCCACCTAAGCTTTGTCATTAAAAGACAGAATCCACCAAAGTAACCAAGGTAAGTAAAGTATATGGAGCTTATCTAATAGTCAGCAAAAAATAAATGAATAAATAAATAATACTACAAGCAAACTCGTCCAAGCAGGATTAATTACTAACGTTAACTAATAGACTGTATAATATTTAAACTATTTTGGGTATTATTGAGATAAGGTTTGCCTACTAATTTTAAGGCACGGACTATTCTGCTTAAACAAGTTCCCGTAGGTTGATATATATTGCATGATATTCTGCAACCTTGATTATATCTGACATGTAAATATTAACCTTGAGAGAACACGCTAATGTTATCTAGATATTATCCTTTTTTTTTATCTATATACAACGGATAAAATGGACAATGACAATAACAGAATACACCACCTCCTCCTCCTCCTCCTCCTCCTTCTCTCCTCTGACCACACGTATATACATTTCAAGGAACAGATAGGAAAGATTAAATAATATATATCACTAACCCAACTATTAACTATACAAAACTATAACAATATTAATGAAAGACTGTATGAGGAGAGAGTGAGAGGCGACTCCGACGACACACACACACACACACACATATCCGTTGTTTAATTAAAGTTCCACCGTTTCAATGCTTTCCAAACACCACACATACACACATGCATACACACACAGCTTACCTTGACACTATGTACACGTCCTAAGAGTGAATGATGTTAGATATATGAAGGGAAATATGAAGAATATTAACACGAAAACACCACTAGGTCGTGCCCAGTGAAAGGAGACAGACTGAGTTACCCTCTCTCCTCCTCCCTCTCGTGAACCCTACCACCCTACCTCGGGGTACCTCCCTCCCTCCTCTCTCTCTCCCTCCATTCACCCTCCGCGATGCCGGGCAAGGAATGATACTCTCATACTGCACTATTGAAATCACTTACGATACAACAAAACTATTATTATTTATGTTTGTGAATATGTCGTGGTGTTATGATTAGATTTCAGCCTAAAATTGTTTGATATCCTAGAAACGTGTAGATTTATAAATAGTTTAATTATAGTAACTGAGTCATTGCTATCCAGGCCTTTCCATGATGTCAAATGATGCATTTTTATTAACTTTAATGAATAAATGACTGGATGTAATGGTATTAAGAGTTACCTTGGTGGAGCATAAGGCTTAATAGATCATTACGAAGAACTACACGCCAGGAAGTATCAGATATTAGTACAGAGGATCACGCCCAAAGTAATTTCAGCAGGAAGAAAGGAATCACGCCCTCGATACCCAGCTTAACCGCCCACTTCAAAACACAAGTATAACCTTATTACATACATAATTGCTAAGTCCTAATGCCTCTTAATCATTGTTTTAACTGTAATCATTAACAACTTTTAATTTGAACGACCACTACCATCACCACCAGACGCTTGTTAATTATCTTTTATATTTATTTATTCATTTATTTATTTTCTCTAGACACCATACCTTACACGTCTATATAATTTAAAGTGAATTATTATCACTATTATATATAACTTTTTTATATTTATTATTAATATTATTATTCATTATTTACCCTATAGTCAAATCAGGTATGTTTTTTTCTTATAGTAAACTAACTTGTTATAACTACATAACAATGATTATTTTTATTAATGTATATTTAATTTTACAACTATTATCAGCGTTAGAATCGATGCCAAGAGGAAATTCATATAACATGATCTTTATAAACCTATAATATACGTTGTCGTTGGTATTATATAGACCCGCACGTTCTCAGTTCCCTTCCCACGCCCACGCCCACGCCAAACAGTTATATACACTTTTACTAACACTGCCATGAGGGCGGATGTGAGGGTGGGTGCGGGTGGCAATGACCTAATCGATCAAAACAGGTTTCCTACAAGAGAAAACCTGATATTAATACATTGATATCAATTACTTTTTTTATACTCTGCTATGTAGCTTTCCTCACTTACAAAGGACAATAATTACTTTCTAAAACCACAAGTAAAAGAAATCGAGTTTGTTCTGATGTTATGAGCGTATTGGGATGTAGATGGTGATAGTGGTCACACACACACACACACACACACACACACACACACACACACACACACACACACACACACACACACACACACAGTAGAACACTTGGTCAGCGGTAGACTTGTTTTTTTTTTCTTTCCTTTCCTCTCCCCCAGCTGTTTCCTTACTCTCTCCTTCCCTCTCCTCCTAGCTGTTCTTCCCTTACTCTCTCTTTCCCTCTTATCCATCCTTCCAGCTGTTCATCCTGTTGCTTCATTAATATTGCGAACACAGCTGAACGTCGTGCGGTAGCGTATTAGATTCGCCTCATGTGGTAACCGTGGGCGTAACAGGTGGTCATGTCACCTTTGTTTCAGGCGTACCAACAGGCGTAGGAATATAAAGGTAACTTTAATGTCAGGTCTGTTGTACAGTTTGTTAGTCTTATTACGTAACTAGGCTATTAGTGTGTGTGTGTGTGTGTGTGTGTGTATGTGGACTACCTAGCTAGCAGTGTGTGTAATGCATTGTAAGTCCTTTCAAGCGGGTACAAGGAATTTGAATGCGTCTCAGTGGTTCTGGTCTCGCCAAGGACAGGTTCCAATCTCCTCACTTATACAGTTACTTGGCACACACGATATAAACAAAAAATATGGTGTTGTTGCCTAGTGTTGAGAAGTGTATAGGTGGTTATGAAACACCTGGACAGACCCTCCCCTTTCCTTCTTGATACGCTTCCTACACAGGCTACACTTAGCTACTTTACTACTATTCTAATACTACTTTACTAATTTCATACTAAACTTATATTGATAGTAGCGAGGATAGCAATAACTTCTGCTAGTATTAACTTTTATTTTTAGGAGTAAGGAATGAAGTTTGCTTTGAGAGTAAGTGCAGGATACGGGCCCTAGTCAGACCCTTCCCTCCTTCCTTTCCTTGATACGCTTCCTACGCAGAGCTGACTACACCGTTACCGCAGGTCACTTTATACCGATACACTTACTAAACACACAAATGTTACACACGTAATAGTTCCCCTTTGTGATGATTTAAAACGAAATAATAATGTATTACTTTCACTCTGACGGTTAGGAATGAAAGTGACATTTGCATGGAAAGGTCAAGTCACCATCGCAGAGTGGGTGACCTGACGCTGACCTCACCATTATACAAACACACACACACACACACACACACACACACACACACACACACACACACACACACACACACACACACACACACACATACACATACACACACACACACACACACACACACACACACACACACACACACACACACACACACACACACACCAGCTGTAGGTTGGTGTCAACACAGTCACAGGTTAGCTGAAGATATTAATATCGATATTGATTGACATTGATAGAAAATTCTTATTGGTCCTTTATAATACAATAGATTTCAATTTAATACAAATGAAGAGCGATGCTGCAGCTTAGGACACTGACACTTGTGGCGGGTCAATCATCGCTCAAGTACAGTTAGTCAAGACGAACGCACGCCACGCCACGGTACACACGTGCACACACACTCACCCCACCTCTAACACCTCCCCCCCTCCACATCACAGCAGTTGTTCCGCTGTGTAGTGCAGCAGCACCGAGGCAGCACACCAAGGTGCCAAACACCCTCGGGCCTGTATGACAAGTGTACACCACAGTTCCGGCAACACCTTGAGTGAAGCCCGTGTGTGGTGAGGTGAGAAGGGCGCGGGTGTGACTTGATCACAACCTTGCCGGGGAATTAGAGGAGCTTTGCACCAGCCTTCAAGGGGAAAAAATATAAATGCGTTGCCCTTCCACAGAGCTACATTAAGAGCACTTAAAAGTGTGTTTACGGTGAAGTGACCACTGTTACACACACACACACACACACACACACACACACACACACACACACACACACACACACACGATCCATCACTCCTCTGACCTTCACACGTACACTTTTGAGGTCATATCAGATAACTACAACGGCACATACGTTATCACTATACCATGTCAACCACACCCTCCCCCTGCCACGCCCATCACACCCTACCCCTGCCACGCCCACCACATCCTGCCCCTGCAACGCCCACGGTACACGCCTCCACACCACGCCAACCACACCCTGCCCATGCCACGCCCACAGTACACGCCTTCATACCATGCCAACCACATCCTACCCCTGCCACGCCCACGGTACAACGCCATCCATCTTAAGCTCTGATCCTAAACATGTATTTCTCCCACGCTGCACTAAGCCGCCCACGCCCACGGTGCAGACCAGTGTTTCTTCCTTCCCACAATAAACACAGCTCCTCAAACCACACACACACACACACACACACACACACACACACACAATGACAAGTCTAGCGTGTGATCTTCCAGTCTCCAAAATTAACATGTGAGCTTCTTATGGCAGATTACACTAACTATTATTTTATTATCATTCTTTTATTTTTATTTTATTTATTTTATTTAACACGAGGACTAAGGGTTTGCAGGTGTGTGTGTGTGTGTGTGTGTGTGTGTGTGTGTGTGTGTGTGTGTGTGTGTGTGTGTGTGTGTGTGTGTGTGTTAGATGTGGAAGGAAAGAGGGGACGGGGAGGGGATAACAGATGGTTGATGTGGGCGGGAGGGTGGAACAATGGAAGGGGTGAAGGGGTGAAGGGAAGGAAAGGAAGAAGAAAGAGAGAGACGGGGGAGGGAAGGAGGGAAGGAGGGTGGGTGGAATAACGGAGAGTCGTGTGGGAGGGAGGGAGGGAAGAAAGAAGAGAGAAAGAGAAGAAGAAGGGAGGGAAAGAAGGAAGAAGGGAAGGGAAGTAGGGAGGAAGGAAAGGAATTACAAAGGAGGAGAGGATAAGAATACAAAATGGATAAAAAAAAACTGAAATAACAAGAGAATAATAAAGATGTTTTAGAGGTAAAGTGTATATATTATTATGAGGAGAGAGAGAGAGAGAGAGAGAGAGAGAGAGAGAGAGAGAGAGAGAGAGAGAGAGAGAGAGAGAGAGAGAGAGAGAGAGAGAGAGAGAGAGAGAGAGAGAGGCAGCATGACCACCTCTCCTCCTCCTCTTCCTAGGTTTGGGGGGAAAGAGGGGTTGGGGGTTAAGAGAGGCTACAACCTCCACAATTTAAACGGACAAAGGGAGTCTACTATCCTTTACTTTACCTAACCTATCCTATTCTTACTCTTCTTCTTCTTCTTCCTCCTCCTCCTCCTCGGTGTAAACAGCTGAAGGGTTGAAAAGCGATGTGGGCGTGGGCGCCTTTAAAGGAAAGTCAAGGTTCTATTCAAGAGAGAGAGAGAGAGAGAGAGAGAGAGAGAGAGAGAGAGAGAGAGAGAGAGAGAGAGAGAGAGAGAGAGAGAGAGAGGCCCATTGAGGGAGGGAGGCACCTTGCTCCTACACACACACACACACACACACACACACACACACACACACACACACACACACACATACACACATACACACACCATGCCACTATGGACTTAGATTATAATATCGTTCAGAGAGAGAGAGAGAGAGAGAGAGAGAGAGAGAGAGAGAGAGAGAGAGAGAGAGGATTAAGTAAACGTTAGGGGGTAGGTAGCTTAGGTCTACTCTGAATGTTAATAGACTTGTTATCCCACTCCCCGCCTCTCTCTCTCTCTCTCTCTCTCTCTCTCTCTCTCTCTCTCTCTCTCTCTCTCTCTCTCTCTCTCTCTCTCTCTCTCTCTCTCTCTCGTCATTCTTGCCAGGTCATTCAGACAACTCTCTCCTTTCATTTCTTTCATTTTTTTTTTCTCTCTCTCTCTCTCTCTCTCTCTCTCTCTCTCTCTCTCTCTCTCTCTCTCTCTCTCTCTCTCTCCGTGGCCGCGTTTTTACCGAGC
>JAXIVD010004511.1:10000-35446 GCA_036785275.1 Cancer borealis | reverse complement strand
GGGAGAGGGACAGTGAGAGCGAGAGAGTGAGAGCGAGAGAATGAGAGTGAGAGTGAGCGAGCGAGAGCGAGCAAGAGCAAGAGAGCAATAGCGTGAGAGAGCAATAGCGCGAGAGCAATAGCGAGAAAGCGAGAGCGAGAGTGCAAGAGCGAGAGCGAGAGTGAAAGGGAGAGAGGGGGGGAATGCTGACGTCATCAGATGGCCCCTCAACAAGAGCACAGAGTTCCGGCCCCGCACCCTTTGAATACAAGTGCCCCACTGGTACTGCCCATACCCCTTGGAATTTTGCACCCTTTGAGTGCACACCCTTTGAGTGCGCACCCTTTTGGGGGCCGACTGTGTATATGTGTGTGTGTGTGTGTGTGTGTGTGTGTGTGTGTATATATATATATATATATATATATATATATATATATATATATATATATATATATATATATATATATATATATATATATATACTGTCAACCCTCAATTTAACAGACTAATGCAGAGGGAGCCCTGTCCGTTAGTGTAAAACGTCCATTGCATGGTTAAAGGCCACAATATTGCACTCCGGAAAATAAATCTAGGGTGAAACATAACTTTTGGACAAAATATATAAAAACCTTATATAACCGAACCTAACTGAACCAAACCTAATCTAACCATAACCTAACATAACTTGAAAGATGTTTTGCCAGGTAAATAATAGTGAGCACTGCCTGAAACCTTCACAGATGTGTTGAATACACTATGTATAGTATATATGACTTCATATTTATATCAATATCTTCCGAGCAGTAGTTGTGCAGATTTACCTAAATACTTTTTGGCTTACCTTAACCTAAATTGTATGTACAGTATTTACAGATGCACTCAATGTTTACTCCGAGTCAAAGGGAAGCCTCTGGGTGCAGCCATTAATCTCTATGCTCCGCCCATTGTGGGCGGAGCATAAAAATTAATGGCTGCACCCAGACGCTTCTCTTTGACTCAGAGTAACCATTGAGTGCAACTGTAAATACTATACTTACAACTTAGGTTAAGGTAAGCCAAGAAGTATTTGGGTAAATCTGCATACCTAATGCTCAGACGATATCAAAATAAATATGAAATCCTACATACTATACATAGTATGCTCAACACATCTGTGAAGGTTTCACAGATGGCTCACCATTGTTTATCTGGCAAAAAACTTTAAAGTTATGTTAGGTTGATTGTGTTAGGTTAGGTTATGGTTAGGTTACGGTTAGATTAGGTTATGTTAGGTTTGGTTTAGTTAGGTTTGGTTATATAAGGTTTTTATATTTCATTGCCCAAAAGTTGGGAGTTTTACCCTAGATTTTGACTGATTCTGTTACAGACGGGACCGCCACCTACCTGACTTTCTTTTACACTAACGGACTTTAGTCCGGATCTTGGTTGATTGTCCGTTAGCAGACAGAGTCCGTTAAATCGGGGTCCGTTAAATCGAGGTCAACAGTATATAATATAATATAATATATATATATATATATATATATATATATATATATATATATATATATACATATATATATATATATATATATATATATATATATATATATATATATATATATATATATATATATATACTGTCGACCTTCGATTTAACGGACTAATGCGGAGGGAGCTCTGTCCGTTAGTGTAAAAAGTTCGTTGCTTGGTTAGAGCCCATAATATGGCAAACCAGAAAAAAATTCTAGGGTGAAACACATAACGTTTGGGCAATAAAATATAAAAACCTTATATAATCGAACCTAACCGAACCAAACCTAACATAACCTAATTATGTTATCTTAGGTTATGGTTAGGTGATGGTTAAATTAGGTTATGGTTAGATTAGGTTATGTTAGGTTTGGTACGTTTAGGTCTGGTTATATAAGGTTTTCATATTTTATTTCCAAAAAGTTGGGCGTTTCACCCTAGATTTTAACGGATTATGTTACCGACGCGACCGCCACCTACCGGACTTTCTTTTACACTAACAGACGTTAGTCCGGATCTGGATTGATTGTCCGCTAGCAGACGGAGTCCGTTAAATCCGATGTCCGTTAAATCGGGGTCCGTCAAATCGAGGGTCGACAGTATATATATATATATATATATATATATATATATATATATATATATATATATATATATATATATATATATATATATTGGGAACCCACCTTCTTCATCATTTTGTGGCGGTAATGGGCCACTTGGCGGTGGATGGAGTAACCAGGTTTAAGAGAGCGCAGGCCTTGCTCCAGTTCATCCTGGTACTGCAGCACCCGGATCTCCACCTCCCGTAACCTTGCCCGCCGCTCCTCACTCACATCACTTTAAAAAAAAGTTAGTGATATGGTATGTGATGCTTTTAAGGCAAACATCATCCTACCTCTTCTCTTCTACTAACTCTGCCACAAAACATTGTCATCTTCATCATCATAAGTACTACCATGTTGTCACTCTCAATAAAGGGAGGTTGACTCAACAAACAATAGAAATTAGACAATGGGATAAATATTGCCGTGAGTAAAAAATTCACATCATCCCTAAATGAGTCGTCTGACAAAAACACTGGGTGGTTTAGTTGAAGGCATGAAAGTAGAGGAAAATGTTGTAATCAATGAATGTAACAATACTAATATATGTACTTAAATTATACTTTTTGTAAATATGATTGAGTAAGCCAGTAAAACAAGTAACATCTTTACCAATATAGGAATTATTTCATAATTTTTGTATAAAGGAGTCTAAAATTGTTAATGGTAATGGTACAGCACAAAATTGTTAGATTATTACATAAAAATAGTAGTCAATATCCCTAATCTCGTATCAAACAAAACCATAAATCAATAACTAGATATGATTTTTAAAACTATATTATTTCTTCCTATGCATGTAAATATATAGAGAACAAAAGCTTATCCTACTTTACATGAGAAGTGAGTTGTAATCACATAAACAATTTTTTCTTGCATTAAATAAACATTTCATGTGTTATGTTTATTAACCCCTAGGGTCCGGGTGACGGATATGTCGGGACACAGAGTCCGGGTGAGGGATATATCCGTCATAGCTACTTTTTAGCTAAATAGGGCTACTTCGAGTGGATTTCACTACACAGCAGGGTAATGTGTGCTATCATGCCCACGTTCCGCTCATCTTTCAGTTCCTGCTTGACTCTAGCAATGGCTGATTCACGTGAACGTGATCTGTGCGCGTCCCAACCCCTGGCCGCCACCAGCCAGTCTAGTGCACCACCCCTAACTTCGACACCACACTCCAGTCTTCAGCGCTCATGACATTCTCTTCAACACAACCCGGGTTCTCGCTGTAACTGAGGTTCCAAGCATTTTAGCATTTTATTGCACGGTCATATATCGAGAGGTGGCGGAGCCACTCCATGCTCACCAACAATCGCCTCTCCACAAGCTCAGACAGTGTCTCCTTCAACTCATCATTTCTCTATACCTACACATTGTAGAGACCTGGGGATAGTACCACTAGTAGGAAGAGGAGTTGAAGAAAAGTAATAAACAATTTATATGTCAGTACAATATATAGGTTGAGAGTGAGGGCAGTGTGAAAACAGTCGAAATCAAGCAAAATCATCGTTTAGAAAATTAAGCGCTTGGGTGCAACGTGCCCGGACTGGAGGGGTTAAGATGAGTGTAAAGTATGTGAATTATGAGGGTTCAAATGGGATAGCTTAAGCCTAAGTGAGGTGCGAAAAACTGGAGAAAAATTCATAGCGATGAAGATTAGACACATTTTTTGATACAAAGGATAAAAATATAAGAAAGAACAAGGAGTTGCCTTCTTAGTGAACAAAGAACTACCATAAGTTATTCAAAATTTGTATAGTGTAAGTGAGGGAGTTGCAGGCTTAATAAACAAATGAAACAGCATATATAAAATGAAAATCATATGCACCAACATCAGCCCACAATGACGAAGGTGTGGTAAAATTATATGAAGATGTAGAAGCAGCTTTGGTATTGCATAAAACTCAGCATTCTTTCATAGTCGGTGACTTTAATGCAAAGGGATGGAAGAAGAGTGAAGAAATGACAACAATAGGAAATTTTGAAATTGATACTCAAAATGGTAGAGGTGACATGCTTGTAGGGTTTGTAGCAAGGAAAAATTCTAAGATAATAGACACATTCTTCTATCGTAAGGCATGCAAGAAGAGGACATGGAAAAGCCTGATCGGTGAAGCTAAGAATGAAATTTACTTCATTCTTACTAACAAACTGAACACGTGGCAAATCAGCCAAGTGATCACCAGTGACCAATGGATGGTGAGCTGTAAGGTAACACTAGACTTAAAGAGAGAATGAGAAGTTATCTATAATATCCCAACAGTCAAAACGAAGTTACATGAATCTGTGATTACAATCCAGAACAGGTATTCACAATTAGTAGACAAGGTGAATGGAGACATACGAGGTCCATCCAAAAAGTATCCGACCTATGCCCATAAAAAAAAAATAGTTTACCATTCAGTTATTCCTTTTTGTGGCAGTTGATGTCACCATTCCTGCGCATGCGTAGAAGTTTTTACAGCTGTACTGCGCGCCAGCTCTCACCTGTGAAAGCTAGAGAGCAGACATCTAGCACATGCTCGTCGGATTTTCGTCCTTACGTAACATGTCGGAGCGCATCGAGCAGCGGTACTGCATTAAGTTCTGCCAGAAGCTTGGTGATACGCAGGTGGAAACTATTCAGAAGATTCAGCTAGCTTTTGGCGATGAGGTTATGGGAATAACACAGATAAAAGAGTGGTATAACCGCTTCAAGCAAGTAGAAACATCAGTAAAGAGCAAGCCACGGTCTGCCAGGTCATCCACGAGCAGAAACGAAGAATTCATTGCGAAGGTTCGTCGAATAGTGATGGAAGACCGTCGTATAACCATCAACGAGATTGCTGGAGAAGTAGGAATAAGCACAGGATCAGCTCATACAATTTTAACAGAAGATCTGGCCATGAGACAAGTGTCGGCGAAAATCGTTCCCAAGTTGCTGGTGGAACAGCAGAAACAACTCCGTCTGGAAATTGCACAAGACCTGCTTAACTGTCCTAACAGTAACTCTGACTTCATAAAGACCATCATCACTAGTGATGAGACATGGGTGTATGGATACGACCCCGAAACAAAATTTCAGTCATCACAATGGAAGCATCACACATCACCAAGACTCAAAAAAGCACGAAAGGTTCGCAGCAATGTCAAAGTAATGTTGACATGTTTTTTTGACTCCAGTGGTATTGTGCATCATGAATATGCACCAGCAGGACAAACAATCAATAAGGAGTACTATCTGGAGGTTATGAGACACCTTCGTGATGCTGTGCGACGAAAACAACCGGAAATGTGGGCTGCGCGAAATTGGCAGCTTTATCATGACAATGCGCCCGCTCATTCTACCCACCTGATCCAAGCTTGCCTGACCAAAAACAACACTCCACTTGTTCGCCACCCTCCCTACTCTCCAGACATGGCACCTTGTGACTTCTGGCTGTTCCCTAGACTGAAAAAACCCCTAAAAAGAAATCGCTTTGAGTGGAGAGAGGAAATTATGAGAAAAGCGACGGCAGAGCTCTACAACATTCCAGTTACGGCATTCCAGAGATGTTACCAGCAGTGGCAGCACCGCTGGGAGAAGTGTGTGAACTCCCAAGGGGAGTACTTTGAAGGTGATTAAAAATGATTTGTGAAATGTACACAATTCTTTTCTCTATGGACTAAGGTCGGATACTTTTTGGATGGACCTCGTAGAGCTTAAATAACACAGCTTCTGCAGCACCTCTGTTATTCCCAGGCTTAGAAGCAGGGTGAGGGGATCCTCCAACACAATGCAGGATGCAGGAGTCCTGTAGACTTTGTCCTGCACTCATTATACGGCAAGGCCCCCTAATGCCTAGGCATAATAGGGGTCTGAGTGGTCAGATCCCTACCTTTTGTAGTGTTAGTGGTAATGGGAATGGATTTACAGGAAAGGGTTGCAAACCCCACTCCAATCAGCCAGATCAGGGCTGGGCTGACTGTTGACCAAAGGCTGGGGATGCAGAAACCCTGAGGGAGTAATTCCCAGCTGACGCACTATTTCACCCAAAGCTGGGTCTGTATGGCACCCTCCTCACTGGTGTGATCCAGTGGGGGAGCCGGTTCAGTTGCCGACAACCCAACCCTGCAGCTGGTTTAACTGAATTACACAGTACTAGTAGCAGGAAGGAGCCCTGACCAGATTTATATTATATTTAGGGGAATAACAGACAGATGGGGAGGCGATGGCCTAATGGCTAGCGGTCAGGCATACCAGCTCAGGGTCCTGTGTTTGAGCCCCAGCACAAGCTGGCCACTTTTCTTTGGTACTACTGCCGAATGGTCTAAGATCACCCTTATGCTGCCATAACACTATCCTCGATGGGACTGCAATGTCATATGCGCGAGGGGCTTCCGCTGGCAGCATGAGCCTCTCAGTAAGAAACAAGGTGTCACTTAAAAAAGTCTAACCCACGCTACTAATGGTCAGAGACCAACCATCTAAGACCTCCATGAAGCCTACTTGGTGCCACGGGTGAAAAAGATGAAAAAATAAAAAAATTATTAAATAAATAGATATGCATTGAATAAAGTTAATATCTACTAATTCTCAGCAAATAAGCCATGCAAATATCATTAAATACAAAAACAGATACTAGCTTTCATCCATTCAAATTCAAAAAGACTCGTCAAATATTATTTATCTATAGCTTTCATCCCCCTTAAGGTGAGGGTCCAATTAATTTAGAAAATCCTTATTATTTATTGTATTGAGATTAAAATATCATTGAAAGTCAAGACCACTATATCGATAAGTTCTACAGTCCAAAAATCCTCCCATCTCCTCAGACTTCTGCCCCATCCCTTTTTCTTTCCATTTCAGGGTGTTTGAAATCTATCTCTTACAGTTCTCATTATACGGTGAGTAGAGAATATAAACTTGCATCAGTAGATGTAAGTGATAAAGGTTAGTTCTTCCGCCAGTGTTTTCTAAATATTTACCGAAGATATAATTTGGGGGAAAAAAATATTCAGTGCTTAAAAGCACCGAATGTTTTTTCCCTAAATTGTTATATTAAAGTTTATGGTGTGTGATTTACACTGTAAAATACAATAAACCACACAAAAAGATAATCTTTCTGATTCATATTGTTTTCAACTTGTAAATTCTGAGTTGAATTAGCAACAGTGTACCTGAGTCATACAAAACAATGCAAATAGCTGACAGGCCGAATGCGAAGCTGGATAACAACAAGACATGGGCAATCCTCAACTAATTTCATTTAAATTTTTTTATACTGATAATTTGTTCACTTTGTATTCTGTGGCAACATATTATAAGCACAGGTATGGACTATAAAGAATCATAAGCAATAATAAAGGTAAGTTTACAGTTACTATAGGACAAGGCATGAAAGATAAACATTTATATAAATTTGTATCTTCAGCTATACTGCGCATGGGTAAGTTTTTGGCATATTTTGAGTGGAAAATATGATACATTTCATGCCATAATTAGACAGATATCATGAATATAGATGTCAAACTTTATCAGGGTGTTGTCAGATGTGGTAAATTTGACGAGTTTATTTGTTACAAATTGATATTTTCTCCTACATCCTTTCCACCCCAAGCAGGACGTTTCCTTTAACCATCTAGCAACATTACGTAATACCCTTACATTACAAGTTGAGCAGCTTGCACATTTTTGTCCTATTTATAGTGAAAATGGACAATAAAGCACCATTATCATTTATGATTATGAAGACATTAAATGTGTAAATAATGCATAAATAATAGATGTGTTCAGGAGTGAAGAAAATTGATGGCAAGCAATACCCTGCAGTTTTTGTCTTTATTTATTGGTGAAAATGGGTGACAAAGCATCCACCTCCATCCATCAAAGACGCATTATCATGTAATACCATCTATTTTCAACAATTCATAAATCTTTAGACTTAATCCTTTATATTATATATATTACAAAATATGCAATTTCAGACAGTTGTGCATACAGAAGTTGCCCGCCGTTTAAGGGTCAAAAGCAATAGCTGAGACTAGGCGTCTTTCACATTTGGGGAGAATTTAATCTCCCCTCTCCCTATATTATTTGTCTTATAGTAAGAAGAAACAAAACAGAATAGGAACTCCCCAATCCGTTTGCGCCTTCCTTATTAGTCACCTTTTGAGACATATAGGGGATAAGGTGGTAGTATTCTTCCAACCTAGCCACTGATGTGTGACTACCACAATGTTAAATTAAAGTTGACATGTAGGAGCTCCCTAACATCTTATGCTTACCCTTGGAGTCTGTCAAACCCTCTTGAATCTTCAGAGTATTCGGATCCATTATCTTGGGATTGAGAGTCTTCTTCAGAGGAGCCTCTTTTCTTGCGCTTATAGTCATCATATACTAGAGGTGAAAATGTAATGTTACACATATCATAACAATAATACAAAGTACAAATTGGAAAAAAGGAAGGTAAAAAAACATCTACAAAATTGAGTAGCTTCATCCTTCATACAAACTGCAGTCATTGTTGAATTCAAACACAATGAAAAACCTTTTTAATGCATTCACACAAATATATAAATGGAATAAGATCTGTTTACACACAACTCCTCAAAAAAGTGTCATAGGGTACGAGTATTGATTAAAATACTATAAGCCACCTTTAATAAAAGGATCATCTATCTTAACACAACTTAAACAAACAATGACATAACAAAAAACCTCATATCATGTCTGGTAGCTCTATATGGCTAAATAAAAATGCTTACCATGGCTGTTGTGACTGGTTTGTGTGTGAGGGCCAGAGTTGTCATACACTGGGGTGCTGTCAGAACCATTGGCTCCTTCATCTTCACTCTGATTAGCCTCAACTACTTCCCATTTGGAGGTGGTGACAGCCTGCAATTAGCAAAGCATATAAGCTATTTAAGAAAATATATCAATCTACCTACCATTACATTCATCTACCTACTACATGTATAATACTCATTTACTGGTAACTGATGGTCCAGCACACAAATTCTGTGATGTCTCAATGGGAATTCATTCACAATTGATGCACTGTGCTTAATATAATTAGTATTCATCTAGGTCTATCTATCTATCTAAATATCAGGCCGATTTCCCCCTAAAGGGAGATCACCAAAACAATGCACGCATACACACACCCATACACATACAAAGGAGTACAAAGGAAGAAAAGACAGCAAGAGTCCTACTAGACCTAATGAGGCTGTCCAAGTGGCCACACTCAACTACAATAGTATCTACATGATAAGAGATAAAAAGACAGCAAAGTGGAAAACTACATAAACACTCCTCTCACTAAGCCTCTAGGACCCCACAGAAGAAACGTACATCCCACCAAAATACTGACCATCAGGTCAGTCAAGCAAATGGAGCCGAGGGCAGGGATTGTATCCTCAACAGAGTTTAAAGATTAAATCTTGCTGCTCAATGTTTAACTCGTTCCTTCTCCCTTCCAGAAGCAGATATGATCCAAGGGTCACATCAGATGCACAAGAACCTCCGCCAGAGATCATCAAGGCTGCATCACTAATCATGCATTCATCACTGCTCACCATCTACTCATATCAAGCACAATCACATTTCCTTGCTATAGAGACATTTCTCTCAACCTCACTTCTTTTACATCAGATCCTAATATTCTCTTCACCAACCAAACCATATTGACACACTGTGTTCTGCTCAACTAGGCAATTCTCATGTAATACCACTTCTCCTTCGCACCTCATTTCTCACTAGGTCCATACGTGTTACTCCACACATAATCATAATGGGTTATAAAAGTCATAATGGGATGCTTAAGCCGATACCACACTACATTGACTTAGGGCGTCTTGACGGGAGAACACATTTTAATTTAATTTCTTACAGTGGACCTGCCTAATGGTAGGTGTGAGCGGAGCAGAGGGAGTCTAGTTTAGCTCCACTGAGCGGAGGTGTGAAATAGATCATGGGGCGGGCCAATATAGTCACCACAGCAAAATAATGTTCCCTACCATACATCTTATCTACTACACTCAACAGGCTTATACCTCTAAAACTAATACACTCATACTTATCGCCTCTACCTTTATACAAGGAAGCTACAAATGCATTCATCCAATCAACTGGTACAATACTGGCACAAAACACATTTTACAATCATACTAATCACTCAATCATACTTGTACCACCAATTTTCAAAAATTCTACAGCAAACCCATCTAACCCTGCAGCTTTCTTTCCCTGCTTTCATTTCCTTTACCGCCCCTTTTACTTCTCTTTCTTGATCTGTGCATTATTCAAAATTCCTAACACTTTTAGTCAATTTTCCCTTCCCAATGCATCAAACCGAAGTCTCTAGCTTTACCTACATTTAACAGACCTTTAAAATACTCATCTCATCTCTCATTAACTGCTTCCTTTTCAACCAACATTGTACTATCATCTGTCTTCACCTTTTCCTCATTTCCAGATGTTTCCTGTGCCTCCTCCAGAATGTTTTATTCTCATGGAAGTTTTCAGTTATATTCCTACTTCACCTTCCATCTGCAGTCACTTTTGTAACACAAACAGCCGTTTTAGCTTCATTTCTCTTTTCCTTGTATATTTGATATACCTCATCCTTCCACTGCAACTACACTCTATGGGCATACCCTTTTTCTGCTACAGCCAACCTTACAGCTTCAAACCACCATTCGCTCCCCTTCCTCACCTCACCTCCCACTCTTCTCATACAACACACCTCTGTACACCACAGCACTCTTAAACATGCACCAAAAAATGTTTCTGCTACAAAATCTTTTTTCATTAACTTTTCTAAAAATAAATTGGATGCCCTGAGGTAGGGGCTACAAAAATGTTATCATAATCCCTGAGGTATATAAAAAGCAGAAAAAGGGACTCAGCGAGGGGTCTGGGAAACCCCTTTTCTGTTTACTCTCCTACAAAAATACAAGGCGCAGAGGGAGAAGGGAGAGTAATGTCTCCGAAAAACCTGAAGATTGGGTCTCTGAATGTATGTGGATATAATATGCTTGAGGGTAAAAGGAAGGTGGTTGGAAAAATGTTTGTGGAGCAAATGTTTGATGTGTTAGTACTGAGTGAAACTAAACTGAAAGAGAAGGGGGAATGTGAGTTTGGATGTGTGTGAAAGATGGTAGGTGTAACTAGCGAGAGAACAAGGGAAGGAGTAGCCTAAATGATGAACCTGACAGTGAGACAGTATGTGGTAGCATGGAAGGAAGTATTATCAAGGCTGATGTGGATGAAAGTAAAGTTTGGTAGAGAGTGGTGAGTGCTTGTATCTGCATATGGTCCTGGTAGTGAGAAGGTTGAAACAGAAAGGGATTTCAATGTTCACCACGAGTTTTGGCTTTCATCCTCATTCACTGACCAACCTGGTGAACAAAACTTAAACTTTGATATCCCCCATGACTTAGAGCAGCTGGTGCAGTTCCATACCCGTATCCCTGACTGCCTTGGAGACATGCCCAACATTCTAGATCTTTTTCCCAACTTCCAATCCTTCAGCTTAGAGATCCTTCTTTTTGTGCTGAGCACATAACAGAGGAGATTGTCTCTGGCAAGGAGTCATACATTCTTCACACTTTCTCTAATACTAAAGATAAAATGCTCTAGTTAAACTCTGCTTGTTCTCGTATTGTCAATGATAGAGAGTCGGCTCACAAACATTACCGTAGCCATCCATCTGCTGAAACTTTATATTTCTGCCCATAATCATGCCAAATCTGTTCTCCAACTTACTAAAAACTCTTTCATCAATAGAAAATGTCTAAATCTTTCCAATTTTAAGTCTTTTCGTGATTTCTGGCATCTAGCCAATAATATCTCCAACAATTTTACTTCTTCATTTTTCCCTTCTTTACTTTAACCAGATGGCTCCACAGCTGTCTCTTCTTTCTCTTAAGCTGAACTTTTCGCTCAAACTTTTGCTGCCAACTCTACTTTAGATGATACTGGCCATATTCTTCCTACTCCTCCACCCTCATCTTCTCATCCCTAAAATTAAAATTTTTCATTATGACGTTTTCCATGCCCTCTCTGGCCTTGATTCTCGGAAGATTTACGGTCCAGATGGAGTCCCTCCTGTTGTTCTCAAAAACTATGCTTCCGAGCACGCTCCCTGCCTGGTCTAACTCTATCGTCTGTGTCTCTCTACTTCTACCTATCCTTCTTGCTGGAAGTTTGCTCACATTCAACTTGTCCCTAAAAAGGGTGACCGGTCCAGTCCTTCAAACTACCGCCCTATAGCTTTGATTTTCTGTCTTTCTAAAGCCATTGAGTCTGTCCTTAATAAGAAGATAATGAGGCACCTATCAGTTCACAACCTTCTCTCTGTTTGCCAGTATGGTTTCCATAAAGGCCGGTCTACTGGTGATTTTGCTTTCCTAATTGAATCTTGATTATCCTTTTTTAAGGGCCTCGGTGAAACCTTAGCTGTTGGCCTTGACATATCAAAAGCCTTTGATAGAGTCTGGCATAAATCTTTAATCTATAAACCACCTTCCTACAGATTCTATCCTTCTCTCTGTACTTTCATCTGCAGTTTCTTTTCTGACTGTTCTATAGCTGCTGTAGTGAACGGTCACTGTTCTCTTAAATCTATCAAGTGGTGTTCCTCAGGCTTCTATCCTATAGCTCACTCTCTTTCTATTATTCATCAATGATCTCCTAAATCTGACTTAATGCTCTATCCACTCCTATGCTGATGACACCACCTTGCATTTTTCAATGTCGCACAACAGATGCCAGACCCAACAAAAATTAAGTGATTCAAGGCGAGATACTATAGGCCATCTAACTTCTGATCTTTCACTAGTTTCTGATTGGGGCAGAGCAAACCTGGTTCTGTTCAATGCTTCGAAAATTCAATTTCTACAACTATCTACTCGAAATAACCTTCCAGATAACTATCTCCTCTTCAATGACAGTCAACTGCCCCTCTCCTCCACATTAAACACACTCGGTCTATCCTTTACTAAAAATCTAAACTGGCAATTTCATATCTCTACTCTTACTAAATCAGCGTCCAAGAAGTTAGGTGTCCTACGGCATCTGCGTCCATTTTTCTCTCCCTTCCAGCTGCTTGCTCTGTACAGGGACCTTATCTGTCCCTGTATGGAGTATGATTCTCATGCCTGAGAGGATTCAACTTACAAACTCCAAACAGGGTGGAGTCTCATCTCATCAACTCTCCTCTTTTAACTGATTGTCCTTATTCTTTATGTCATCGTCGCAATGTTGTATCTTTATCTCTTTTCTAGCCCTATTTTCATGCTGACTGCTCTTCTGAACTTGCTAACTGCATGCCTCCGCCCTTCCTGCAACTTTGCTCCACAAGGCTTTCTACTTCTTCTCATCCCTATTCTGTTCATCTTTCTAATGCAAGAGTTAATGAGTATCTTCACTCTTTCATCCCTTACTCTGGTAAACTCTGGAGCTCTCTTCCTTTGTTTGTTTTTCCACCTGCATTTGACTTGAACTCTTTCAAAAGAGGAGTGTCAAGATACCTCTAATGCCAAAATGGACCTCCACTCCCTGCTTCTATTTTTCATACTGTTCTCTTTACAGGGTCTGGCGACAGGCAGAATTCTTTTTAATGCATTTCTGTTGTCCCTTGGCCAGTACCTTTATATGTAAATAAATAAATAAATAAATAGATTATCAACATTTATTTAATTGTCAGCACACCGAAGTGGGAATTTTTAGCTGTTGCATTGAACTTAAGATATTTTCTTCACAAATTATTGTTCTTTGTGATAAATTGATCCTAAACACAAAGTAACTTGCACTGGCTTTCCACCAGCACCCACAAAACATATCCATCAGATTTGTATTTATACCAGGAACCACATCAGACCATCACTCCTCTAATAATACTAATAATAATGATTTACCATCAACATATATGTAGCATACTTTCTTTGGTATTTTGGGGATAAGTGATACAGTAAACAAGCAGTGAAGAGACCGATATAGAAATATAAAACAATGTTGTATAATACACAGGTAATACATAATCATGCAGAAAAGGAAGAAATGGAGTAGAGTGGTAAAAAAAAGAGGTAATGAAGAATGTCAAATGATGAGGTGAAGAAATACAAGATGGGTACCAGGTGATGAAAGAGAAAGAAATAAGCATGGAGCAGCCAAGTGAATAAACAGGTATAAAGAAAAGAAAAGTGATTATTAAGAAAGGAAAAGTACGTTAAAGATAAGAGAAAAAGATAGAGGAAGAAACGTTACTAAGGAAAAAGAGATAAAGTAGAAATAACTGACTAAAATAAATGAGGAAGAGGAGCAAAGTGCAGACTTACCTGTGCTTGGACTCGTTTGGGGCTGACACTTTCCCACTTTGAGGTGACAAAACCAGGGCTAGGGCCATTGTCCGCCACCATTGTCTCTTTCATGGGAAGACCATCCACATCATCATCCACTGATGGACATATATAAGGAACCAATTAATGTGTACATAGAACATGTGTGTGGGAGAACACTAATCTAAAGGCTACAACGACAGTCTACACCCAAATCCAAGACTCCTTCCAAAATATCATTGTTTATCCTATATGTGCCACAATTTTTAACTTTGTTTCATAATCATGTAATTTGAGTGGAAAATATAGATTACATATATACAAGAAAAAATTCAATTTGTCCCAAAAACCTTGCATCTCTAGTATTTGCCTTGTTTTGGGATATTTTTTGCTCTATACCCAATGATGGTGATTAAAAATGTTTCTGAAATTTTATCAGTCGGTTTGAGAATACATGTATGTCGTAAAGATTTTGTTCTAACATACCAAGTTCTTTGTGTAAAATTAAGTCATCAGGTGAATATGGCATCTATTTTCTGATTTCTTGGACAGAGGACATTCGTAAAAGAGACATAGAAGAACCATTACTATTAACCAGTACTATTAACAAATGAAGAGGCAAAAATTTGTGAAAAAATTATTAAGGACAAATGGTTTAATTATTTGGAAGAAACAAACAAACTCTCAGGTTGTCGGTTAGGATTTATAACCGATGTATAATGAACTTACTATGCTTTTATTCGAGAATGATTGATGTGACACAGGAAAGAGAAGGTTGGGTTGATTGCATCTACCTGGACCTCAAGAAGGCTTTTGACAAGGTACCTCACAAAGAGACTGGAAACTAGAAAATGTAGGAGGATGGAAGGTTGGTTTGCTAAAATGGACGGAAGACTTTTTGAGCAACAGAGAAATGAGAACAATAATAAAAGACCAGAAGTCAGAATGGTGCAATGCGAAAAGTGGAGTTCCCCAAGTATCAGTATTGGCCCTAGTGATATTATTGGTCTATGTAAATTATATGACAGAGGGAGTTAATGATTATATGGGTCAATTTATAGATGATCCCAAATAATTAAGAAAAAATGAAAGTAAAAAGGAATGTAAGTATTTACAAAAGGATCTAGATAAGATTCACAGATGGAGTAAACTATGGGAAATGGAGTTTAACACCAAAAAGTGTAGTGTTGGAAATGGGCAGTAGTAGAATGAGACAGAAAGGAAAATATTCAATGAAAAATGAATGGATAAACAAAACAAATGTCAAAAAATGATTTGGGAGTATAGATTACAGATAATTTGTCACCTGAGAAACACATCAATAAAATGACAGAAAATACATATCAACTGCTGAGATATATAAGAATGGCTGTCAAATATCTAGATAAAGAAATGATTAAGAAATTGATAACATCATTGATTTGACCAGAGGTGGGCGCGATTCGAAAAAATTGAAGCGATTAGCGATTACCGATTCGCCAGCTCGTCAAGTCCGATTCGATTATCCGATTCGGTTGCCAAAAATTCTAAGTCCGATTAGCGATTATCCGATTATCCGCTTTCGATTAAAGTTTTTAAAAGCGATTCGATATTTTTAAAAGTAATTCAATGTTTTTAAAGCTATTTTCAATGTTTCTAAAGGGAATTTAATGCTTTTTTGCCCTAGCAGCAGCAGCAGCCCTTCCTCTCACGACGACTGGCTCTAAACTGGTGCGACGCATCACTTAACCGATGAGACGCGTACGAAAAACCAGAACTAAACACGTATTATACCAACTTTATACTTGTAAAATATAACCTTTTTATTATAATTTATATGATTTAATAATTAATCATGATATTTTGCGCATTATATTATAGAGAAAATACTAAAGTGTGAATAGAATAAAGCGAAAAAATATTTACTTGAGAAAAATATAGAAAAATTTATTAAGAAACTGCTATTGCGAAAATACAAAGACGACGTCGACCTGGATTAATCGCAAATCGCTTTAAATTTTCGGTAGTCCGATTGCGATTATCCGATTCGTTTGGCGGGGGTTAGTCCGATTCGATTATCCGATTCGAAAATGCGAGTCCGATTAATCGGATAATCGGACTTCCGAATCCGATTGCCCACCTCTGGATTTGACCTAAGTTAGGAAATGCGGCAGTGATTTGGTCACCACAAAAAGGATATAAAGAAAATTGAGAGAATATTAAGAGCAGCTACAAAGATGGCTCCAAGCCCGAGAGATGTACCGTATGAAGAAAGAATTTCTAGGCTGATACTTCCAACTATTGAGAAAAAATGAGAAAGTGGAGACTATAACCTCAAAAATTCGAAAAAATTGAGAGATCTGTTTGTGTGGGAAGACAGAAATACAAGAGAACACAAGAAGAAACTGAAAACGACTACATACATGGGACAGATGATGCATGATGCAGAAGTGATTAATGCATGATTTCAAAAGCAAACAGGATAATAGTATATTTGGAGAGAGGATAGTACGAGCATAGCTCTTTTCCTGAATCTTACAACTAGATAAATATAACTAGGTAAATACACACACACAAGGGGTTCAGAAAAAATTGACAGAAGATCTGTTTGTGTGGGAAGACAGAAACACAAGAGGAGGAGAAACTGAAAAGAACTACATGCATGAGACAAAATAAATACAGCTTCTTATATAGAAGCATAAAAGTCTGGATTAAACTTGATGCAGAAGTGATTAATGCAAGAAATATTCATGATTTCAAAAGCAAACTGGATAATAGAATTGAAGATGGGACAGTACAAGCATAGCTCTTTTCCTGTATTCCTGTGTTACAACTAGATAAGTACATAAACAAACAAAAAAATTAATAAATAGAAAAAAAAATATAAGAAACAATAGCTTTTGACAAGCAATGGCGTGCAAACAAAAAATGCACATCTTGAGGAAAAAAAAAGGCTGTATGAGCATAGCTCAATCTTATAAAGACACAAATAGATCACTATACTCACTTGGTGCACCATCAAGATCCTCGTCATCATCATCATCATCATAACCAAGCAGCGCTGAGATGGCAGCACTCTTGATGAGCGGAGTGTTGGCAATGGGGACACCATCCAGGTCATCCTTTTCTTCTTCCTCCTCCTCCTTAATGGGAATCCCATCAACGTCATCAATAGGGAATCCATCAACATCTTCTGGCTGCAGCTGCCGCACATCCCCATTGCCTCCACCAGCAACTTGAGGCCCTATGAGGTCCTCTTCCATGTCCATTTTAGCCTCCTAAGACAAATAATAAAAGGATAATAGTGGAAGCAGGCTACATTTTATCATAATAATCTCTACTTCATTAATATTTTAGTTTATGGTAGGCACAGATATTTGCCACGTCTGTGCTCACAGGGTTTATTATACATATTTCCTTAAGTACATATTCATTGAGCAATCCATATTGCATCTTAGAATACCAAAGAATTGTAATTCAGCAATAAATAAAAGAATATATATATATATATATATATATATATATATATATATATATATATATATATATATATATATATATATATATATATATATAGTGCTCCCTCCAATTTTGAGGGCTCTAATTTTGCGATATTCCAATTTTGCAATACAGTAAAATGGTTATTTAAATTAATTTTCTTACGGTTAATGATGTTTATGTTTTCCTGTATTTTTCTTTATTGTAGGATGTATAATTACATGTATTTGTGTACAAACAAGGGCAAAAATATGACTAAAATCACCATGCGGTTAATGATTCCAATTTTGCGAATTTGAATTTTGCGGCCTGCAATGTTGACCAATTTACCACAAAATTGGAGGGAGTATTGCATATATATGTGTGTGTCTGTGCATGTGTGTTTGTGTGTGTATATGTATAAAGTACATCCTCCTACAACGTTATTTCATTCAACTTAGTTTCATTATAGATATAAATGTATGCAATGGTGGGATTAAATATTTTAAAAAAAGGTAAAGGTAAGGTTGCACGAGTTTCAGTTCCAGTATCCATCAATGAAGATGCTCTCCAGAACGTCAGCCAGGCAAGCCCAACCCTCCACTGTGGTGCCCGACCACAGCAGTTCCTCCCCAGTAAACAGCTTAAGCATCACAAGTTCGGGCGGGGACTTGATCTGCCGACCAAGCAAATGCAAGGCCAGCGCGCTATCACCGTACTAGCCAAGAGACAGATTCTCTCACTACAGGTCTCACTAATAACAACAGGTTCTCTCACTACCACAGTCTCTAGCAGCAAACCATGCTATGCTGGCTGGCCCGATATATGCGCTTAGGCTGATCTTTAGGTTGCCACATGCTACAGTCTAGCAAGTGAAATTATTAATTTTAGTTATTTTCCCACTTAAAAAAAAAATTACAAACCAGTGATGCCACATTCCCTTCCCCTTCCTCACTGAGACTCAGTGTTACCAACTCCAAATAACTTTGGAAATATAGCTAATGTTTGTCTGGAGCCCATGTTCGGCTCCACCCAACATCAAATCTGGTTTTAGTTGTGTTTTTTACTATCAAAAGCCAGTAACAGATCTATGAGGGGTCTACCAAAATAATTTATAAGTAAAAGGTGTCCATGAAATTCTTCTCAAAAGTGATAGATATAATACAAGAGAGAGAAGGAAGGGTGGATTACATGTATATACACTTAAAAATTTCGATAAGGTTCTGCACAGATTACTAAGGAAGCTGGAATACATTGGAGGATTAAAAGGAACATTAAAAAAAAACAAGATGGAAGACCTACCTGAAAGGAAGGGAAATTAAAACAGTAATAAAGGATGAAAAATCAGAGTGGAGGGAAGTAAAAAGTGGAGTACCAAAGGAATCGGTTATGGCACCAATAATGTTTATAGTATATGTAAATGACATAATAAAATGAGTAAGCAGTTACATAAGCCTGTTTACAGATGATGCGAAATTACTAAGAAAGAAAAGAAACCACAAAGATTGAGGAGTTACAGAACGACATGAACAAGATATATGAGTGGAGCATGCTATGGATAATGGGATTTAATGCTAAAATATGCCATGTATTGGAAATGAAGAAGAGTGGAATGAGATCCAAATGAACATATAAGTTAGGACAAAATACTATATCAATAGAAAAAGAGAAACATTTGGGAGTGGTAATAAAGGACAACGTATCCCCAGAGAAATATATAAATAAAACAGTTTGTGAGATTCAGAATGCCAGGAAATACAATTATACAAATAAATAGATAGATTTATCACTAACAAAAGTGGTTGTCAAAATCTGTGAGAGTATTATAAAGGACAGATGGATGAAGTACTTATAAGAGACCAATTCACTAATAGTATATCAAGAAGCATCAGATAAAGCACAGGCTTATTTATTAAGCTTTAGGGCATGAGTAATTGACAAAACAATGAAGAGGATAGGTTGGGTAGATTATATCTACCTAGACCTTAATAAAGCCTTCAAAATAAGCACAGTACTATATAAAAGACTGTTGTGGAAACAATAACATGTGATAAGACTGAAAGGCAAACTCCGAAAGTAGATGAAAGATTATCCGAGATACAGAGAAATTAAAACAATAGTAAGGAATGAAGATTCAAATTGGTGTAAAGTAATGAGTGGAGTCCCTCAAGAGTCACTATTGGCACCAGTAATATTTACAATTTACATAAATGAAATAGTGCAGGGAGTTAACAGCTATGTAAGTCTACTTGCAAATAAAGCTAAGCTATCAAACGTAGCAAATTATGAAGATTGGGAATTGCAATAAATGAACCTAGATAAAATGTTGGAATGGAGGAAACAATGAGAAATGGAGTTCAATGCCGAAAAAGGTAATGTAATGGAATTTAGTATGAGTAGTATGAGACAAAATGGAAATTATTCAATGAAAACGGAAAGGATTAGTAAAACCTAGTAGGAAGAAAAATCTTGTAATATCTTCAGATAACTTGTCACCAGAAACACAAAAATAGGATAACAAGAGAGGCATATGATCTACTGAGAAATATTAGAATGGCATTCACGTATTTGAATGGAAATGATTAGGAAATTGATTGTATCAATGATTTGTCCAAAATTGGAATATATACAAGAAACATTGAAACAATAAATAGAGCAGCTACCAAGATGGCCTCATGCATTAGAAATCTACCATACATGGAAATATTATATATAATGAAACACCTAACTCTAAGAGAAAGAATAGAAATAACAGCGTACAGAGCTTCAAATTAAATGGAGTGGATAGAGGAGACTGTTGGTTTGGAGCTTACAAAAAATCAGCTTTCCACTCAAAAGCATAGAAATCTGGAACAACTTGAATGCAGAAGTCATCCATGCAAGAAATATATGGGAATCTAATACCAAACTGGATAATAGTAGCTATGGAGATGGGACAATACAAACAGCATTTTTCCTGTATATAACAATTAGATAAGTAAAACTTGGTAAATATACACACACACAAACACCTAAAAGTGAAAAAGTGGTACCTACAAGAGAAAAAGTAAAAAAAAGATAGTTCAAAGGAAAGCAAAAAAGAATGGCTTGTATCATAACTCTAACATAAATGGGCTAGTATAAACATCATCAAAAATAAACGATTACCTGAGAACCAAGAAACCAGACATATTTGGTTTAGTAGAAACTAGGCTAAGTAATTTTGAGGATGTGACGTTTGAGGAGAGACAATAGAATGTATGGAGGCGAAACAGAAATCATAAAAAGGGAGGTGGTGTAATTGTGTTAACAAGGAAGGACATGATAATGAGGAAGGTGATAAGAAGAGGAGGCATGGCAGAGGTGTTGAAGGTAGAGTTTGTGATGAAAAATGGAAGAAAAAGGGACTTGGTTATATATATATATATATATATATATATATATATATATATATATATATATATATATATATATATATATATATATATATATATATATATATATTCCACCCAAGACAAATGCCTGGAGGAGAGAAGAGTATGAAAACATGGTGAAAGACACATGCAATTGTTTAAAGAATATGATGGAAAACAGTAACAACATAATTATGATGGGAGATTTTAACTGCAAAAAAGTTTTCTGGGAAGAGCGGTATACTGGAGGAGGAGAAGAATCATGGGGTGGTATATTGTTGGATTTGGTAGTGACATTATGACTCAGTGGATTAGAGATAACACAACATTTAGAGGTAATGAAGAACCATCAAGACTAGATCTACTATTGACAACGGTACTGGAAACAATTAAAAAAGTAAATTACCAGTGCCACTAGGAAAGTGACCATGAACCATGGACTTATTGAGTTCGAAGTAAATGATAGCATAAAAGAGGGGAGAAGAGAGGAACACAAGAATGGAAAATACAATTATGGTAAAGCAGACAGTAGAATTGAACATTTTTTGCAGTGATAGACTGGAGTAGTTTTCATGCAACAAGGACCCAGAAGAAATGGGATGAGTTTACCCAAATATACACGGATGGTATAGATAGATATGTCCCAATAATGGTTATTAGAGAAAAGAAAAAGAATGAATGGTTTGATGGAAATTAATTAGTAAGATTGGAAAGAGAAAAAACATGGAATAAGTGCAGGAAAAAAGGAGATAGAAACTTGGAAAAAAAACTTAGAAAAGAATATAAACGAATCCGACGAGAAGAAGGAAGTAACTTTGAAAAATGTAGAAATATGTAAAACGATCCAAAACTTTTCTATACATATATAAATGGGAAAAATTAAAAACAGGGAGGATATAGATAAGCTGAAGGTATAAGGTACACTAGCAATCCAGTTTCTGATCCTCCTCTAACAGTGAAGATTAGTTCAGGATCCTTTCTGAACGTCGGCTCACTCTAACTATCACAAGGAAAGAAGCGCAGGAACACACACACTCAAACAACCGAGGCTTCGCTCTCAGTGTGCCATTTTGTAACAATTTTACATTACGTAGATCATTGATTTTAAGGAATCATAGCATATGGCTAATAATCTATATAATTACAATGCTGTATTTTACTCCCAACTAAAATATATCCAACCATAGCCAATGGGAGAAAGGGAAATTCCCAGACAGAGCAGTGGTCGCCAGTGTTGACGATTTATTAACACAAGCTATAACCGGACATATTTTTTAAACCTCTTCAAGCAGTCGTGTGAGGTCAAGGCACAGGTGGGGAGGTGTGGGTGAATTGACGGATATAGATGGACGTATGGATACATAGGAAACTATAAACATTCTTGAGACAAGCAAGTGCAAGCATACGCTACACCAAACCCACAGCCTATACATATGGTGCAAGACCGTAGTCCAATTCACACATGTCAGGCAGTCAAGCGTTGGTTTGAGGCACACCCACAGATTATTCTGTTGGATTGGCCTCCTAAAGGAGCTGATTGTAATCCAATAGAAAATCTGAACGTAGAGGAAAAATCAAAGGAGGCGGTGAGGAAATGGGAGGAAATGAGAAGGACTTCAAAAATATGTAGCAATCTAGTAGATTCCCTGCCCACCACCCTACAGGAGGTTAGAGCAGCAGGAGGAGGTTGGACACGGTATTAACTCACGGACTCAAACGTGCCTCAGGATGCATGAGTCAGGCATTAAACCTACATTTAAGACAGTGCCATGTAGGAGTTATTTTACTTAAAAGGGTTAAGTCACTACATTAATTTTCTCAGTGTCTGTCCATTCTTGGGAATCGCATATGATTAATTTGTAAAGAGGTATAATAAATGTGCCAAATATTGTAAACGTTTCATATAATAGACAAACCATCATACTAAGCACATTTGATGTAGTATGAAAGTGTTTGGAGAAACACGAATAGCTAAAGGATTAAACCACATTACTTTGATAAATATTTAAATAGTATAAAGCAAATAGTCATACTGATAAAGGAGCGAAAAAGTGGACGGACGCCCCCCCCCCAACAAGCATCAACAAGCATCAACAAGCAACAAGCATCAACAAGCAACAGCATCTTGATACCAGACAGCGCCAGATTTTGTAATTTTTGCCGAAAAATATTTACTCTTTGGGGCAAGTTTTATAAGCTTACACAGTTGTATTGTTGCACATTAATGCGTCTGAAATTTAAGTCAATTAATCTCATGATGTCTGACGGCATATGACATCGTTTGAGCCTCTATTCATAATTTCAGATTATATTCTTAAAACAGCTTATATTTGTATCAAGACAAGCAATTTGTCTTTTTCTACTGACCTCAATTGGCGTATACCGATACATACTTTCATTTGAATGTACCAAACAATAGGCAAATCCATGTAATGTATAGAAAATATAATTTTGTGTCGCACTTAATTTTTTCCAGTAAGATAACTACATCCTCGGCTACTGGAGCAAACTGCAACAAACACTAGCAGGCTACTCAGAGCAACTCCTGATGGCATTGTCAGCTGCAAATGCTGTGACAAGGGTTTATTAGAAGTAAAATGTCCCCATAGTGATAAATACCAGTCTTCCTAACGGCACTTACGTCGTATGTAGTTCTTCACTGATCACCTTCGTATATAAGACGTGACAGTGATTTCCAATATTTTTTAACACACTCAGATAAAATGTATAAGCCGAAATCAACATCCTTTTAATTTTACTGCTCATACTGAAAAAATAATAATTATCTAATTGTAGCTTTGTCTTATAATACAATTAACAAACCCTTATCATGCACCAGTAAGTAAGAATAATAACATTAAGGTTATGTTTTTAATTTTATATACACATGTGCAGTAATTCATGTCGTATTTTTTCTGCACATCGGTTTCTAAATTAACTAAGTCATCCCTTTGCCCCGGAAAAGCGGAGAAAATTAAAAATTCTAGCGCTGATAGGTGTCTACGACCCTAGCTGCGAACAGGCTAATTCGCAAAGGAGATATAAAAGACCCAATAAATCACATAGCCGTATCATTAACATGTATTGTAGCAAAAATTTGTGAAAAAATAGTGAAGGACAGATAGTTGAAGTTTTTGGAAGAAACAAACAAACTCTTAGGGGGTCAATTTGGATTTAGAGGAGGAAGGTCTTAAATAACCAACTTACTAAGCTTTTATTCAAGAGTGATTAATGTGATACAAGAAAGAGAGGGGTGAGTTGATTGCATCTACCTGGACCTGAAAAAGGCTTTTGACAAGGCCTCTCACAAGAGACTACTCTGGAAACTACAAAATGTAGGAAGATTGAAGAGTGGTTTGCTGAAATGGATGGAAGGCTTTTTGAGCAACAGAGAAATTAATACAATAATAAAAGACCAGAAGTGAGAATGATGCAGTGAAAAGTGGAGTTCCTCAAGGATCAGTATTGGTCCCAGTGATGTTCTTGGTACAGTACTCCCTCCAATTTTGCGTGAAATTGGTCGACATTGCAGACCGCAAATTTGAATTCGCAAAATTGGAATCATTAACCTTATGGTAATTTTAGTCTTTTTTGTCCTTATTTGCACACAAATACATGTAATTATACATCCTATCATAAAGAAAAATATAGAAACACATAAACATTATCATTTTCCATAAGAAAAGGAATTTAAATGATCATTTTACTGTAGCTGGGCTTGCAGGGATGAAGATTGGTCTCGGTCGCAAAATTGGAATATCGTAAAATTGGAACCCGCAAAATTGGAGGGAGTACTGTATATGTAAATTATATGACAGAGGGAGTGAATAGTTATAGGAATCTATTTGCAGATAATGCTAAAAATATTTGCAGACGATGCTAAAAATTGAAAGTAAAGAGGACTATGAGCATTTTCAAAGGGATCTAGATAAGATTCACCAATGGAGTAAACTATGGGAAATGGAGTTTAATGCCAAAAAGTGTAAAGAGCTGGAAATAGGCTGTAGTAGAATGAGACAGAGAGGAAAGTATTCAATGGGAAATGAATGGATAAACAAAACAAATGTTAAATAAAATTTTTGGAGTATGGATTACAGATAGTTTGTCACCTGAGAAACATATCAATAAAATCACAGGAGATACATATCAACTGCTGAGATATATAAGATTGAATTACAAATATCTGGATGATG
>JAXIVD010004511.1:0-5000 GCA_036785275.1 Cancer borealis | reverse complement strand
GTTAACACTTGGGAATATGACTTCTATTAATCTCCTAATTATCCTAGGGAAACCCACAAATTTTTTATTTATTATAAACTTTCGGTCTGCTTTCAATTTCTCATCTCCCTTTCTTTCATAGGAGGTGTAGTACCATTTCATCTAACACTGCTCCAATTTTTACCTAGTGTGACAGGGATGTGACCTTGTCCTTCGAACAATAAGTGGCACTAGTTCCATATATAGACTAATCATTTATTGGCAAGGATGTCTGTAGGTGTTTGATGAGGACGTTCATCACTAATATACAGAAGGGTTCAATGGGTCCCAATAGTCCATTCTTGCCATCAAATGCTGTGCTGTAGTAAGCAGCAATTATCTTCATTAAAGTAATAGTAGGATGACTGGGTTGGACTTTATTTCTTTATGGAGGATGTTGGTATAATTTATAATATTTGCCTTGCCAACAGTTTAGGGGCAGCTTATCACTGCAGTGAACCTAGGCACCAGGACCTCTGCAACATTAAAACCAATTACGTTAGTGCATACACCTTAAATTTAGCCCCTCTATATTAGCAGTCCTTCAAAATATCAACACATCCCTCAACAGCTTACTTTTCAAAACAACATTGTACCATCATCTGCCTTCAACTTTTCTTCATTGCCATATGTTTCTTTCTTTGACCTCATTAGTTTCTTTCTATCTATTTCATTTTCTATAGTCTCTGACCAATATCGTTTCCAACTGGAACGTGCCTCCAAAAAAGGGAATTGGCATATATATGGTCAGAGCAGAAAGTCTCCACAATCTCCCTCTTCATTCACACTTCCTCATTGCACTTTCAACTGTTCCCCTCTACCCGCACCAATTTCATTCATCTACTCTTTTACCCTATCCTTTATCTTACAACTGTACTACCTCTCCTCTGAGGGGACAATCAGTTTTTTCCCATCTCTAGCTTTATGATATCACTACAGAAATATCTCCACAGGGGGGATGGCCAAGGTAGAAGGAGCTCCACTCTCCCTAAACAAACACTCCTCCTTAGCTTGTTCAAGGCATCCCCCTCTATGAGCGCTCTCTTCATGCATGTATGTACTACATTTACCTTACCCTTCTATCTACTTTACAACTTGCTCATTCCTCTCCACCAAGGCATCTAATTTTCGATAATAGGCACTTTTTTCACAAACTTCCTCTTCGTTCTCTGAATATGACACAACCACCTCAAAAGTATTTTCTTTACACCCATTCCAATTACACAAAAATTCACTACGTTTACATTGTCAATACACACTTTCCATTGCATCTCATACCCTCATCTTGTCACGCCATATGCTCCCTCTAAGAGCACACACTCACATATACACAATTGTGATTAAATATGATAGACATAGATAGATACTGTACTGCTGAAGCATTAAAGTATCATAGGTATGGAGGAGGGAGGTGAGGAGAATCCGACATCTGACACACCACACACACACAGACACATACACAGAGAGAGAGAGGAGAGAGAGAGAGAGAGAGAGAGAGAGAGAGAGAGAGAGAGAGAGAGAGAGAGAGAGAGAGAGAGAGAGAGAGAGAGAGAGAGAGAGAGAGGGGTAGTGTGAGATGAGGGGGGGGGGGGGGGGGGGGGGAGAGCGGGAGAGAGAGGGGGAGAGAGAGAGGGAGAGAGAGAGGGATCGAGGGAGAGGATGAGAGAGAGGGAGAGAGAGAGGGAGAGATGAGAGAGAGAGAGAGGGGTGAGAGAGAGAGGACAGCGGAGGGAGAACACGTGTGAGTTGGGCTCCTGTATATTTGCGCTCTGTGATACAGCACAGCCTACAGTGGACACTTTACATAGTGGTTTAGCCAGAAAGAAGATCCGTCTTTGCAACAGTATTGTGAGTGCAACCAGTGTATAGTGCCTCAGTGAATTAGTGTTGCGCTGTGTTGGTACATGTGTACGCCTGGCAGCCCAGCTGTCCCTGACCTCACTTGTCCTCCCGTAGCAGCGTCGCGGGGCCACTCCCTAGGACCCGCTAATACCCTAGGAATCCGTCTTGCCTGGCTCTCTCTCTCCCCATCATCCCATACCTCCGTCATCGTATCCCGCCGCAGTGAAAGAAAACATGGCAAGTCCACCAGAAAATTGCAACGCACCACTCATACCCCCAGTCCCAGCGCCCTTTCATGACCTCAGCTGGCAACACAATAGATGGCAGGAGCATGACTGAATACAGCCCTCGCGAAGGGACCCCACCCGTCGGGGCGGCTACTACTACGTGCACTAAAAAAAATCTCGACAGGTGCCCACCACGCCCGCCCTAAAGACGCCCAGGCACGTCTGAGGTCACAGCCATGCCCCACAGCTCACTGTCGTGTCAGCTAACGTGAGGGGTTTCGAACTAATGTAGGGGAACTCTCACACAACTACGTCTTACGACATAAGGCTGACATCGTGCAGTGAGCGAAACGTGGGCTGAAACAGCGAGTGGAGCCAACATACAGCAGGTACCAGGCTACACACTGCAGGGTGAGGAAAGACCGATCGGCAGAACTGGGGGGCAAGTGTTGCCGCCTGTTTTAAGAATGACCCTCCAGACCCAGGAAGTGTCACCCGACCTGCCTCACCTATATGGAAGCACTATTTTTTCGCATAGTGCTCCATGACAACACTGGCCTGCTGCTCTGCGTCTTATACCGCCCCCCAAGGCAAGGGACGCTCCCATTCCTTTGACTTCCTGGCAGAGGAGCTGGACAACTTGCTTCAACGCCACGGATGCAAGAAAAGTTATTATCGTGGGGGATCTAATTTCACCTAGAGCAACAATCCTACAACAACCTAGTATCAGTGCATGCCTCGTCAACCATGTCACATCCCGACCCACGAATGGGGAGGGCACTACTCGACCCGTGCTTGTCTGACCCTCCCTGAAGCCTACATCAGGTGTCATGCAAGCTGGAAAAGTGGTGTACTCTGTTAACCACACCCGACTGACACAACACCACCTTAACGCGGCAAGGGAAGGCGCGGTTCTCCACGATTATGGGTGTGGGATAGCAGACTGGCTTCACTTGTGGCAAGCGCTGCACACGCCACACCAGACTGGAGGTGCTACTTCATCGGAGATGTGGAGAAGACACCGTCTCCTCACCTCAAAACGCTGCTTGCCCTCCAGTCCCATTTGTTCCTCACCCCGCACGTACCTCACCAGGCCACAGACACCCCTCCCTGGTTTGGTTTTCGCTTCCTGCTGCGCTGAGCCAAAGATACTCACCGTGGGGAGGTACAAATGGAGTCCCACACACCACCAGAACCTCATCTACATCGGGCAGCTTGCAGGAGGATGACAGTACCTCCAAATGGGCGAGGAACCATTGGGAGAGGTGATGAGGGCGGAAAACTAAGCGGTCCAGGTGTAGGAAACAAGACGTTGGTGGGCACTCGTTAGAACGGGCAAGGATTACTGCACCAGGACAAGCATCGCCCCCCCCCTCACCAGACCTGATTGGGTTCCATCACCACGAGGCAGCGAGGACAAGGCCCGCTCTCCTGGCAAAAATATTTGCTGAAAAAATGCATGTAGGGGATCCCAACCGCTCCCCCAGTCCTGTGTTTCTGCCACGGGAGCTGACACACCATCACATCGGTCCTGGTCACACCGCACCAACAGGAGAAAGTACTCAGGGACGTTGATGTAGGAAAGCAACAGGCCAGATAACATCAGCCCTAGAGTACTTAAAAACTGCGCCAAGGAGCTGTCAGGACCACTGGCTACCATTTTTCTCTGCTGCCTAGCAGCACAATAAAATGGCCTGCTGGCCTGGAAGGAGGGCTCATGTGGTTTCCCCGTCCACAAAAAAGAATCTAAGTCTGATCCTCGACCTATAGACCCATCTCCCTGCTGTCCGCCCGTGGGTACGGTGTTCGAGAAGATGATCCAAAACCGTGTAGCAAAGCTAAGCGCCAAGGGTGTCGATGGAAGTCTGCTAATGCTGCTCGAGGACTACCTTCAAGGAAGGACGTCCGAGTAGTTCTCAAACGGGCCGGTACTCCTCAAACTGCCTGTATAGGGCTTCAAGTCCACAGGGGCTCAGTGTATAGGCCAGGCCTGCGTGAACGTGTACATAAATGACAGGCTCCGTCAGATACCAGCAGGTTAAGGCTTATGCTGACGATAGAACATATCCCCTTTCCTATTGCCGTTATGGACAGCCAGCGCGCCTGGCCGCTGTCAACATGCAGCTGAAAGCAGCAGAGGAGTGGGGGAAGGTGTGGCAGGTCGACTCGCCACCGATTAAGACACGCCATGGTCGTCTCCCGCCCCGGTCTTCAGTTGGCTCCTCAGGCAGTGGATGGACAGCTACAGTTTGAAGGGCGTTCGGCTGCCCCTCCAGGATAACATCAATAGTCTCTGGGAGTCAACCATTGACCAGGAGCTGCGCTACGAGCGACATATCACGTCTGTAACCCCGCCCAGACCCTCTCAGCGTGTGTCTGCTCTTTTGCAGGGTGGCGGGAAGCCTCTGATCCCGAGGCATCCTGACCCTGTTCAAAGGCACAGATTCGTCCCATGTATGGAATATGGTGCCTTGGCATGGATGTCCGTGCCGCCACCACATCACACCCAGCGCCTTGACGCGGTGCAGAGACGTGCCCGCCGACTGCTGGGAGGAAGAAGCGGAGATTCCTTCCAAGCATGACGTCTCTCGAACACCCGCAGGGATGTATCAGCCCTGACTGTCTGTCACAAGACTCAGGTGCTGCGCACTCCCACCCTCACCCGGCTGTGCTGCCCGCCTCACCCAGCCCATAGGACGACGCGACCAAGCAGCACAGGAATCAACGTGCGGTGGTGCCCCTCTACCCACACTTTGCAGCACCAACGGACCCTATATGGCCGAGGGCAAGCTCGACTGTGGAATGGCTTCACGGAGGTCTACGCCATGATGTACCTACATATGTCCAACCGCAGGCAAAGATGGCCGCCAACACCTGGAGAGGCACACTCCCCTACACATTCCTGCCCCACAC
>JAXIVD010004510.1:25000-35456 GCA_036785275.1 Cancer borealis | reverse complement strand
GTGTTAGCAGCCCTGTGGTATGTTTCTTTTTCACAAAGTTCTAGAGCGTATGTGGTGTGGATGTGGCAGTGGGTGAGCAATAGTACTTGCCAGTAAATGCTTCTAAAATAATTATTTTGTGCCAAAAACAATGAAGTAATTGCAAAAGTTGTCATTACATACTTTACTATCATCACATTGTCTTTAGCATCAACAAATTGACGTAAGCTACTATAGCAATTATACACAGCAAACACACACACACACACACACACACACACACACACACACACACACAGACACACACACACACACACACACACACACACACACACACACACACACACACACACATATACACACACACACATACACACACACACACACACACACACACACACACACACACACACACACACACACACACACACACACACACACACACACATATACACACACACACATACACACACACACACACACACACACACACACACACACACACACACACACACACACACACACACACACACACACACACACACACACACTCATACACACACACACACATACACACACACACATACACACACACACACACACACACACACACACACACACATACACACACACACACACACACACACACAGTGGAGTACCACAGGATCAGTTTAGGCACCAATAATGTTTTTAATATATGTAAATGACATGACAGAAGGCGTAAGCAGTTACATAAGTCTGTTTGCAAATGATGCAAAATTAAGAAAAATAAGAAACTACAAGGATTGGGAGGAGCTACAGAATAATGTAAACAAGATATATGAATAGAATGAAACATGGGCAGTGGAATTTAATGCAAAAAAAATGTCTTGCATTAGAAATGGAAAATAGTGAAATGAGATCCTCATGGACGTATATGTTAGAGGGAAAATATTATATCAATAGCAAAAGAAGATGAAAAATTTAGTAGTGGTAATACAGGACAACTTATCCTCAGAGAAACATATAGATAGAATATATGGTGACACTTTCAGGATGCTAAGGATTATATGGATGGTTTTCCATTTCCTGAATGAAGATGTGATGAGAAAAATTATAACTGCAATGATCAGAGGAAACTGGAATAGGTAAAAGTAATATGATCCCCTCACAAGAAAAAGTATGTGTTAAAAATAGAAAGAATACAAAACATTGTTATTAAGATGGTGCTAGATTTGGAATACCTAACATTTCAGGAAAGATTTAAAAAAAATACATCTAACAACACTACAAGAAAGAAGAGAAAGAGGTGACTTATAACAATATATAAATTGATGAACAACCTGAAGGAAACAGATAGAAGATACCTAATATATAGAAGAAAAATAGAGGCTAGATATTTGAGGAGACAAAAAAAAATTGAACAAAGGAACTCGCTTGAACGATACAAGAAAGTACAGTATTCCGTAAAGAAAAATAGATACTTGAAATGGACTGAAGGAAGAAGTGTTAATGCTAAGGAATGTACATCAACTGAAGGAAAAACTAAACAAATATAGATTCGGAGACAGGACCACATGAGTGTAGCTCAGGCTCTGTATACTACAACTAGGTAAAGGCACACACACACACACACACACACACACACACACACACACACACACACACACACACACACACACACCCACCCACCCACCCACCCACCCACCCACCCACCCACCCACACACACACACACACACACACACACACACACACACACACACACACACACACACACACACACACTAATTAGCAACACATTAATCTGTTGTTTTCCAATTAATTAAGAGAGAGAACAATTATATAGAGAGAGAAAAAGAGAAAGAGAGAAAAAAAATAAAAATGAAAGAGAAATAAAGAAGAGACGACGCAAAGAAGCAGAAACAAATTGAACAAAAAAATGAAAACAACAATGAAGAAAAAGCAAGAAATCAGTCTCTCCACACAAAGCTGAAAGAAGCTGACGTTATGAGACATACCAAAGTCCTCGTCGTGGTTGTGTCGCGGTTTTAATCCTTTTTAAGCAGCCTCGCATGAGTTCAGTCAGGACGCTGTCAGACCACCGAGGTACAGGATCTGGTGAATGTTAGCGAGCTCCAGAAGAGATCAAGGGAAAAGAATGGCAAAAAGCTCCCCCAGATTCCGTGAGTTACACCAAGTTTATTTATTTGTTTGGGGTGTGTGTTTGTGGACGCGTTTTATGATGTGTGTGCAAGTCGTTTATACATCAAAAGACGATTTTTTACAAATATTTTTCTCCAACAACATCCCTATCCACATCATCTCTACACTCTACCATACCAGTGACCATATAATCTTCTCCACGTAACATGATAATCACACACCATCTCAACTCTCGCCACACTCACATCAACCCCAAACCACTCTAATACTCACTTTAGTACTAACAATTTCACCAAACTCACAAAGTTTTACACACACACACACACACACACACACACACACACACACACACACACACACACACACACACACACACACACACACACACACACACACACACACACACGAGCACCTGTAAATAACCAACCACTTCTCTCCACAGTGGTGCCATCGCGACTGGTGCTTCTGGACACCGATTCGAACCCCGTCCACGGTGGGGTGTTGAGGTCACTGATTGAGGGTGACCCTCTAACCTTGTACTGCATTGCATCTGGGGGTGAGTACGAATACATTAAAGGGAGGGGAGGGGATCACCTGCTCTATAGGTTCCCCTTACCTGGTTCCAACTCCCCTTGCCGTCGCTCGCCTTCCCTCCAGGTCTTATCGAGGTCATTAGTAGTTAGTTACCCTAATTGGGGAGGTTTTCTTTTTTCCCTGCTGTTTTTGCTCCTGACAATTACTCTAACTTTCCCTTTGGGACGAGCAAAGTTAGCTTAGTGTCCTCCTAAATCCTGCCTAATAACACTTTATCTTCGCTTCCCTCCTTCTACTCTTCCTCCTCCTTTTCGGCGTCCTGCTTCTTTCACATTGCATCCTCCCTTTTCCTTCTTCCTCCTAGTCATCGACGTACTCATATTTTTTTTCTTCTTTCTTTTTCCAACTTCTTTCCTTCTTGTCATTATCATTCTTCCTTCTCCTCCTATTGTTTTCTTCAATCCTACCTTACTTCCTTCCTTCCTTCCTTTCTTCATTCCTTTCTTCCTCCCTTCCTTCCTCTCTTCCTTCCTCCCTTCCTTCCTCTCTTCCTTCCTCCTTCCTTCCTTCCTTCCTACTTTTCTTCCTTCCTTCCTTCCCTCTTTCCATTCTTCTTTTCCTTAATATTTCCTTCTTTAATTTTTTCCTTTCTTTCCTTCCTTCTTTATTTCGTTTCTTCCTGCCTTCTTTCCTTTTTTCTTTTTTCTTTTTTCTTTCCTTCCTCTCTTCCTTCCTTCCTTCCTTCTTTCCTTCCTTCATGTCTTTCTTATTTCTTTTCTTCCTTCCTTTCTTCCTTCCTTCCTTCCTTCCTTCCTTCCTTCCTTCCTTCCTTCCTTCCTTTCTTCCTTCCTTCCTTCCTTCCTTGCTTTCTTTCTTTCTTTCTTTCTTTCTTTCTTCCTTGCTTCCTTCTTTCTTCCTTCCTTCTTTCCTTTTTTCTTCCTTTCTTCCCTCCTTCCTTCCTTTCTCCTTTCTTCCTTCCTTCCTTCCTTCCTTTCTCCCTTCTTCTTTTCTTTCCTTCCATGCCTCCACACATTCACGTCTACGTTTCAGCTATTCATAATCTGCCTCAGAGGTGTTGCTTCATAACCTGCGAGACAGAGTCATTACCGCGGCCTAAACGTGCAGTATGGGAAGGATGTTGCTGCTGTTTCACCACCACCGCCACCACCATTACCGCCATCACCACCACCACCACCACTACCACAACCACCACCACCACCACCACCACCACTACCACCACTACCACCACCACCACCACCACCACCACCACTACCACAACTATCACCATAACAACAACTGCCACCACCACCCCCATTCAGCGCCAGTGCCACCGCCACCGCCACCGCCATCGCCACCGCCACCGCTGCCACCACCACCACCACCACCACCACCACTACACTACTGCCACCACTAACACCTCTGTATCTGTGAGCATACCGATGATAGCAATACTATTATTATTATGAGTTTTCTTATATATATATATATATATATATATATATATATATATATATATATATATATATATATATATATGTCTCTCTCTCTCTCTCTCTCTCTCTCTCTCTCTCTCTCTCTCTCTCTCTCTCTCTCTCTCTCTCTCTCTCTCTCTCTCTCTCTCTCTCTCAATAGTTTTGTTGACATCCGTAAATAGACAATAGTTTTGTTGACATCCGTAAATAGAGCACCGTATTAATGCATATGTATTGTCACATCCCGTACTTGATTACGTCCCTCCATTAGGTGATAACAAGAAGCATACCGATGTAACTATGAAGAGCTTGCACTATGTTATGCATAGTGTAATCTAAATGCCTTACTATTTCATTCTATTTTTTGTTTCTCTTTTATTTATTGGTGAAGCATCACCCTCAAATGAACAGAATGTTACAAAACTTTGAATACAAGTGTGCGTGTTGCCGTTACTATCTTGCTTTGAATGATTAACGCTGGTCTCATAGTGTAATACGGTGACTTAATAGCTACTAACTACTTTTTCGTCTAGCCTCATCCCTACTGACTCAGGTCCAATAAGTCTAGACGACCAGAAGGTTCCTAAATAAGCAATGCGCAATGGTAGATGAAGTGAATGAAATGTGCGCCTCTTTCATGACTTGCATACCCTACCGTTCCCCAGAAGGGTATTCCTCCTCGCCTCCCATCATTTGCTCATTCCACACCACTCATTGGACGCTACGCTCACTGCTTTGCTTTATATCTGTGAAATAAACAAGGAATTCTTCTGTCGGATATGATCAATAGAATAAATGTATGTTTCATGTAAGTAGTTTCAAATGTCATCCCGAAAGTCGTAATAAGGCCATCAGCCAGTCGTGAAAATCAGTTACGTAATAACTGTTCATCTGGCTAGAAAATACACTTTACGTGTACTATTTCTGATATACCTACCTGCTTCTGTTCTGAAATTGAAGTCAGGCATTCCATAAGTAAGTTATTACGGCTTCTATAGATTGTAATCTTTACATTTTTCATTACAAAAATACACATGAGTCGTCATCCTTACGCGTACTACCACTAGATCCTCATGCCCTACGGCCATGATTCGGGAGCGAATACAATAATTTTATGGTATTCTGGATACTGTATCACCATTGCTATCTTATCTATTACTTTCATGCTGAACTCTTACCTCTGAATTTTGTTAAAGTTCAATATCAGATGATTCTGGGCTTTCATCTACTTCACCACCACCCTCTGACTATATAATGGCTGTTATTAAAGTTCTTCAAAATTATGTTTTCTATGTCCACTCTGGCCTTTACCTCCTGAAGGGTTATATTCGTGGTGGAGTCCCTCCTATTGTTTCCAGTAACTGTGCTTCACTGCTCAGATCATGCCTGGTTAAGCTTTTCCATCAGCTTATCAACATCCACCTATCCTTCATGCTGGAAGTTTGCCTACATTCAAGCTCTTCCAAAGAGCTACCACTCCAATTCTTAAAACTACCAACTAATAGATTTTCTGCCTTTGTTAAGTTTTGAAAGTATCCTCAACAGCAGGATTTTCATACGTATATCCGCACACTTTCTTCTATCAGATAGTTAGTATGAATTCTGCAAAAAAACGACCAACTGGTGATTTTCTAATGTTTTAATTGAATCTTGGTCATCCTTAGTTGAAACCAATAATATTGCCTAAGTCATCTCAAAAGATTTTGATATAATTTATCCCTTGCTCTGTACCTTTCAAGTTGTTTTGTTGCTACAGTGTTGGATGACATTCTTCTAAGTCTATTATCAGTGGTGTCCCACTGGGCTCTATCATATCATCGACTTTCTTTTCATTAGTCATAATCCATCTTCTCAACCAAACTCTTTGCCATGTCCGCTCTTATGCTAATGACTCTAACTTGCATTTCCAACAATGATTTACCAAATAACCAACTACACAGATCAGAGACGCCAGATGTGTCTAATTTGTGATTTTTTATAATTTGTGGATAGGGCAAGGTAAACCATGTGTTATTTATTGCCTTAAAAACTTCTTTTATGTATACAGTACATCATATACCTTTGTGGCCGGTAGGCATTTATGGAGGCTTATTGATGGTCGGCCTCCGCCTGTTAGTGGCTCAGGACTTAATTCCTACATATATTTACTCGACTTAAACCTCCAGATAGCTGTTCCCTCATTTTCAGTGACACTCTTTTTTTCTTTTGAACATTCTTCAGTTGTCCTTTATTAGAAATAGTAACTAGAAATGTTATATATCCTCTCTAGCTAAATTAGCTTCCATGGAGTTAAGTGTTCGGTGTCGTCTGTGCTATTTTTTCAGCTCCTATAGAGTATATTAACTTTAGAAAGAACCATAACCCGACCTTTATTGAGTACGCTTCCCATATATATGAAAAACTCCACTCAGAGTTTTTTTTATCAAACAGACTGAAGTATAAAGATTTTTGTTTCAATAACTCCTCGCTCTTAATTTAGTTGTCTTTTAAATTGCACCGCAATGTTGCATATTTTGCATTTTGCATGTTTGCATATTCTACCGTTGTTTAGATGTTTACTCTTCATCTGAACTTGCTAACTGCTAACTTGCTAACTGCCATCCCCTCTAGCAGTCACGCTGTCTAAGACTTTCTTTTCACTTTAACCTCTTTTTCGTCCTACTTACTAGTAAGAGAGTTACACAATATTTGCACTCTTTTATCCCTTTGACTGATAAACTCTGTACCCAATGCAGTTTTTTCATCATTTCATTACTTGAATGCTTTCAAGAGAGGAATATAAAGTCACATCATTAAACTAAATTGGCCAACAATTTTTTAGGAGCGTTAATGTGAGAAGGTTTCTTCATAACTTTTTTTTGTCCTTGGTCAGCCTTTTTTTCACCTATATAAATAAATCACTTCTATACAATTGAGACCTTTCTTCAGCAGCCACACCCTCTGACTTAATAATGCATTAATTCAAAATCCATCCTAATGAGTTCTTCTGTCTTCTCCGGCTTCTAGTTTCGGAAAGGTCATAGTTATAATTCAGTCACATTTTTTCTGGCCAAAAATTGTGCTTTCATCCCAAAACAGTGCTTGGTGAGCCTCTCGGTTTGTATCTATTGAAGTGTACTTGTCTTTGTTGGGAGTTCACTGACGTTTATCCTGATCTAAAGAAATGTTTTTCTTTAGTTTAAACTCATTAGAAATTACAAGTTGCACACAGGTGAACTGTCGTGTTCTACCTATCATAAGGGCAAGCAGCAATACATTATATAATATGAATTATAAAATCATATACAAATACATACAAATACATACGAAATACCATAGAAATAGAAATATAATTACACTAAATGTCAACATGTACCCCATTCCCCAAGTTTCATCACTGCGCCTCACTAGACAAACACCATTGCAGCGCATTTTTCTGGCACTGTAGTAGCTGTTCACTTGGTCACAAAATCATTAGCGTCAGCGAGGTGGGTTGTGACCGTCTCCAGATTATTGGCTACCAGTTTGGCACTTAGAGTGTTCATTTCTTGGGTGTGACAGTGGCCGTGAAAATGTTCCACATTCTTGAGACGCGGTCCACTAAGGTGTGTAAGTGCTGGCTGGCACAGGAATACGGCACTTCTACTCCTTCACCACTAGCGAGCATCTTTTTGTGCTCCACGTGGTGAATTGTGGAAGCTGACGTAACCCAGCTGAGGGTGGCACTCGCTGACTCGCCATGCGGGTTGTGGCATGCAGCATCCACCAGCCGTAGGGCTCGACGCTGGCTGCTATCCAGCTTCCTGGTGTGCGAGGCTGCACAGGACATCCACGAAAGGGCAGTATACTCTAAGTGAGACCGTATCTGGACCTTACAAAGCAAGAGTTTATCCCTTTTGTCGAGGAATCCGACCACCCATCGTAGGGCAGTGACCCTGTAGGAGGCCTTTTGGAAAATGTGTTTGATGTGGCCATCAAACCGTAGCTCTACATCCATCTCCACTCCGGTTTCCGAGAGTGGGAATGCCTTATTTACTCCTTCAAACTCCTGTCCAATGTGATTGAATTTATTCCTTTTCTAAAATTTGGAACTCAATTGAATAAAAAGATTCCTAGGCATAAACCAATCCACAACTATTTATGTGATCATTAAGACATATTTCACTCAGGCCAATTTACTGTGTTTCTTTCAATTTCCTCAACTTTGTCTTGATCCATGTGTTAGAAAGCAGTTAGGAAGACACATCACGGTCTATACGAAGGGATAAAAGAATGGAAGTATTTTGTTATTTAATTTATTACAGAGATGAACAAAAGAAGTAATAGTGTTCAGCAAAGCCAAAAAATATAACTTTCTTTACTCACTTCTCTGCTAATTCGTCAAGATAAAGCTTACTTACATTGCAACAATAGGGAGCCAGAACTATACGCGACAGACAGACAGAGAGCCATTCAATGCCTCGACAGTTACAGTGTAATTATAGCATTGTTCTTTCTCTTTCCAATAATTCAGTAGGCGTAAAGTCAGAATACACGGGTTTGAAACAACATATCCATACCTTTCGTCTCCAGAGTGCATTACTTCCCTTGTTCAGGAGAGAGAATGAGAGAGAGAGAGAGAGAGAGAGAGAGAGAGAGAGAGAGAGAGAGAGAGAGAGAGAGAGAGAGAGAGAGAGAGAGAGAGCAAAAAAAAGAGAGAAAACTGAATAGATAAATAAGTGGTGTATTAGGAATTGAGTAATGAGATGAAGTAGGAAGTAGAACACACATACACATACACACACATGCTACAAGATAGTATAGGACGCTTAATTTCTGATCTTTCACTAGTTTCTGAGTGGGCAGAGCAAACCTGGTTCTGTTCAATGCCTCAAAAACTCTATTTCTACAACTATGTACTCGACATAACCTTCCAGATAATTATCCCCTTTTCTTTAATGACACTCTACTGCCCCTCTCCTTCACATCAATCACACTCGGTCTATCCTTTACCAAAATTCTAAACTAGCAATTTCATATCTCTACTCTTGTTAAATCAGCTTCCAAGAAGTCAGGTGTCCTATGGTGTCTGCGTCTATTTTTCTCTCCCTCCCAGCTGCTTGCTCTGTACTGGGGCCTTATCCGTCCATGTATGGAGTATGGTTCTCATGTCTGAGAGGTTTCAACTCACACATCCTTATTAAACAGGGTGGAATCGAATGTTTTTCGTCTCATCAACTCTCCTCCTCTAACTGACTGTCTTGATTCTTCAATTCACCGACGCAATGTTGCATCTTTATATATTTTATACCAATATGTTCATGCTCACTGCTTTTCTGAACTTGCTAACTGCATGCCTTCGTCCCTCCCGCGCCCTCACTGCACGAGACTTTCTACTTCTTATCATCCCTATTCTGTCTTTCTTTGTAATGCAAGAATTAACTATTATCTTCACGCTTACACCCCCTACACTGGTAAACTCTGGAACACTTTTCTTTTGTCCGTTTTTCCACCTGCCTATGAGACTTAAACTCTTTCAAAAGAGGAGTGTCAAAACACCTGTAATGTTGAATGGATCTGCGCACCTTGCTTCTATTTTCCCTACTGTCCTCTTTACAGGGTCTTGTGACAAGCGGGATTTTTTGTTTACGCATTTATGTTTGCCCTTAGCCAGTACCCTTTAAATGCAAACACACACACACACACACACACACACACACACACGCGCGCGCGCGCACACACACACACACACGCGCGCGCGCGCACACACACACACACACGCGCGCACACACACACGCGCGCTCACACACACGCGCGCGCGCGCACACACACACACACACACACACACACACACACACACACACACACACACACACACACACACACACACACACACACACGACAAAAAATTAAGAGAATAATAACATAAAGGCAAGCGAGATAAGGATTAATAAGGTAGACTCAAAATAAGAAATTAATTGAATGAAATATTAGCACCTTCATATATTACGAATAATTTGCTTGCAGGAAGTTGAATAAGGAATAAAACTAGGAGAAAAAGAAACAATGAATAAAACTGAAATAAAAAGTGAATCACGCAGCAACATATTGACAACTTTAGTGAGTCCTTCAAACCATAACTTTACCAAGCTGCTTCTGTAGACGCTAGACGATCTTGAATCTTCTCCCTAAACTCCTACACACTCCTCAAGGATCCCCTCCTCTCCGTGCTTCCTTAAAAGAGTAATGATTAAGACTTACGTTTGATTTAAGTTAATATTGATTCATCACAACTTGCTCCTCTTACCTGTCATGAATCGGTTACTGCGGCTTCCCTTGACTCACAGGAGGCAGGAGGTTAGGGTTAGTG
>JAXIVD010004510.1:0-20000 GCA_036785275.1 Cancer borealis | reverse complement strand
TAACCTCATATTTAAGGGAATGAGTTTTAAGACTGGCCTAGTTAGTTCAGGGGTAATTTGTGTAGCTAGACAGTAAGGCCCTGTCTATACAAGGACCAGGTTACTGTGCCGAGAGCTGAGACGAGTGTTTGGCTGTATAATTAACATCTTGCCTGAGGTAACTCCACCTAGGTTTGTGTCCAGAAAGTTCTCGCAAGGAGGTTCTGGACATTGTCAGACTTTTGAGTCTGGGGAAGTAGTTTCTGCGTTGTCTGTTTTGTCGGCGTTTTCTTCGTTGTCCTCATTGTGAGAGAGAGAGAGAGAGAGAGAGAGAGAGAGAGAGAGAGAGAGAGAGAGAGAGAGAGAGAGAGAGAGAGAGAGAGAGAGAGAGAGCCTATCATCTGGGGCCTCTTGTTTGATAACACAGACGAGGAGTAATCCCGTCTTAGTGTTAATTAATTACGACTCATATAACGCACTGTACGGAGTCCCCTCGCGGGAGGCTACTTTGCAGGGTGTTATTTGAGTCGAGAGGGGTTATTGTTCAACCAGAAGTGAGTGGAAAGACATCTTGTGGGCGGTATTCTGGTTGGAGCGATAGCTCCTTATCTAGGCACTGCAATCTCGTGCTCGCTGTAAGTCTCTTTAGAATGTAAGGAGGAGAAGGTGTTTACGACTGGGAGATTCCTTGTTCTTTGGAGGGTTAAAAGAACTGGCGACCTCTTAACGTTAACGGGGTGGCTGTATGTGCTGTGTTTGGGGGCTAAGAGTGCACAGGTTCCTTAACCAGGCACTTCTTGTTTATAGCCTAGTTATCCAGCCACCGGCGTGTGGCCCCCGGAGTGACTAGTCCTACGGGATAGTCGACTTTCCTTGTCCTTTGGTGGGTTAAAAGGACGTATAAACATCAGCACTACAGTTCGTACACGCCCGTAACGTGGTTGTGACTGGGTTGTTCATAAGTGGACACCCGGCACTAGGGCATAAGAACCGTGTCCTTACGGTGTGACCGTAACAAAATTGGCGACCTCGCCAGGATTCTAAAGGATTACAGTGAGTAGGAAAACAGTGTTAGTGTGTTGTTAGTGTGAGCCCACACACACTGTGACAATGGAAGACCAACGTAATGTAATTACTCCCCTTGAGGATGGCTCGGCCCGAGATAGTCCTGTACGTGGCGTTAGTGAACAGCCATGCCTAGCTGAAGAAAGGCCTGTTAGTCCTGTTAGTGAGCATAGTACTGCAGGACGATTAAACTTTGCTCAGAAAGTGCTTGAACAGCCCTTGCAGCATACAACGGGCCGTGTTGGTTCTTATGAGAACGTAATGGGTTCAAGGAGAGTGAGCCCAGCTTTTGTAACCCTATCTTGACTTTTCTAACTAGTAGTCACGAGTTACGTCTTACTCACCTAGTCGTAGCGTGAGTCAACCGATAAACTCTTCGAAGAGAACGGGTTCACATAAAACAGAGTAAATCCTATCTTATTTATTTCTTAATCTCTAGCTACAGTCGTTAAGGCCAGTCAATCAGTGAAGGCCAACTGTTGTCTAAGCTTATATATAAACAACAACAAGCAATTTCGTATTAAGTTAACATGACAAAATATCTTTCTAGCACTTGAACATAAGGGGGTTGTGCTCAACAAAATACCACTCAACCAGAAACAAATGGGAAGTCAATCCTAACACATAACAATCTAATTATTGCCTCCAACCGATTACAAACAGTTATGCCTGGGAACACGAATTACTACTCACCACTTCCAACAGTACTCTAGCCATGGAGAAGGCTAAGGGGGAAATCGTCTTTTCAGCTGGACAGTCAGAGAATAAGTGAAGGGATCTCTAAAAGCTTACATAGGGTGGGGCGGTGAAGTATTGGGTAGAACAAAGGGGGAACTGGGACACGTGACTGAGGAGAGGGGTGTGTATGGTGACGAAGGGTCACGCTGCCGAGGACCCATAGCACACGGGCGGAAATGAAGGGGGCGTTGTAGATTGGAGGTTAATGACCAACCTCATCTTCTTCTACTATTGTAGGGAGTAATGTGGTATTAGTAACCGTAGCCGGATTACCCGGAGCCGGATTACCACAGAGTCCCCCCTCCGGAAGATCTCGTCCCTGAGATCTCCTGGAAGTGATCGCCGGCGTGGACCTGCGAACCGTCACCATCTGCCAGGCCTCTTGTTGGGAACGTCGACGGGCGGAGCGAAGCATCCAGCACTGGCCAGCGCCCAGAGCCAACACCAGGACCAGGGCCAGCACGCCGAACAGCACGTAGAGCCACGAGTGGGAGGGCTGTATCGGAGTGGGCGGTGGCGGTGTCAGGGGCTGCAACCTGGCCAGTAGCTCCTGGAGGGGAACAGACTGCTCGCCGTGTAGAGGGGGCACATCAGGAACAAGAGACCCGTTGAGGGGCCTTGGGAGATTTGGGAGGGAGAAGAGTGAAGCCGGGAGCGGGGAGCGGGAGACAGTGATGGGGGGCCCGTCGACCACAGTGTCGTGGGCCGGCAAGGTCAGAGCCGCTCCGTGGGCGCTGCATCCTTGTCGTAGTGTCAGCACGCCTTGTCCATCGAGGGTCACTACATGCTTATGAATGGGGTTGGTGGGACACGTTAGTGTGAGAGTTATGGGAGAGGGAAGGGAGTAGACCCAAAACCCGGGGCCTTTGACAAACATGGGGGAGAAGATGGTGAGTAATCTCGTTTTACAAAGATTAATGAGCTTCGGTTGGCGGAAAAAAGCTGCTGATTCACACGAAGCCGTGTGACTGGACTCGTAAACTGGGCCTGTTGGTACACAAATTAATAAGTTATCGTGTTTAATACAATGATCTAGATTATCAATGAGAAAGTAAAAACGACGGTTCTCCGTCAGGGCTATATATCTATGAGTGGTTATGTGTTGAGCAAAGAAGGAGGAGTTTGGTGAAGAAAAGGGAAGGGAGTCGATTCGAAAGACATCAAAAATGTCAGACGGATCTCCTCGTAAGGGAAGGGTAAGGTAGAAATTACGTGTTCCGGCTATAACTGTCGGTTTGAAGGAACTTCTTATAAGAGATCTATATAAGCTGAGGTAGTCATTTAGAGCAGGGAATAGGAGGGCAGGGGGTCGGGAAGCGGCCTCACGCAATATAGACAGTAAAGCTTGGTCAGTAATGATGGTTGGGGTAATGTACGTTTGTAACAAGGCCTGGAGGCCTATCTTCAAATCCAGTACATCCGTACTGATATGCGTGAGTGCTATTTCTAGGTCAAGGAGGGCTTGGAAAAGACGTTGCTCGCCCTCTATCTCCAGGGTGTTAATTGAAAATTTGCGGAGGACTTGATTTGATACATTTACTGCTGTGTCAAGACGATGCAGTGCCGCTCTCATTGCAAACATGTTACGTAAGGTCAGGTTTAAGGTCTCGGAATGGACATTTAAAAGAACTCTCTCTTTCTCAGTGAGTGACGACAATTCGTGGAGTCTCTGATGTATTGCGTCAACTTGACCCTGGGTGGCCGTACCAAACAAGACATTAGAAAGGGAGCCCAAGGCATTAACTAATCCTCGCTTGTGGCGAGTCATTTGGAGGGGATGATATAAGGTGGGTTCAGACCCCATTACATAATGTAAAAATCTGTTGAGGTCATTAAAAAGGGAATGAAATTCTCTATCAATATGATCTAGAGTGACCTTAATCTGGGCAATAAGAGGGTATTCGGTGGACATGTGATCAACATTAAATCGTAGATCTGCAGTACGATTTAGGGCTTGAACAAGGGGAGCGAGGACATCTTGACGGAGAGTGAAGGGGATGACGTATTGTCTGCCAGTAAGGAGGAGACGGTACGCGGGCGTGAAACTGAAGCCTGCCCTAATCGGAGACTCCCGAGTTGGTGTTGACGCCATGACCGCAGCCACCACACACATCTGAGAAACAATTTATTTGCTAAATATTTTGTGCAACTCTATGAACATAAATTAACTCTCCATCATTTATTTAATAACACCCAAATTAATCATTAAAGTTTAAATAACACTTACTTACGAGGTAAGTACTCTAACGGTCTAGTCATGACGTTAGGCAAATCTGGTGCTCTAGAAGATTAACGCAGACTGTACGGAGGGGAACGGGGAGGTGCCGCTGGGCTGGCCGGGTTAGTGACCTCTGTGCGATTAGTCGCGGGGCCAGTAGCCTGGGGCGGACCCGGGACCTCCTCTTCCTCCTCCGATGGCCACTCGTAATGTTGCCACTCCACCTCACGTTCTGGGTTAGTGGGGAACGCACGCCTGACCTTGGGGAACTGTTTAATAGTGACGCAGTCCTCATGTAACACACGCACTCTATCTGTGTGTACCGTTACCTCTTTACTCGTGCGGATATTACGCAAACGTATTACGACGTCACTAACTTTTTGTAGGACTCGAAATGGCCCGTCATAGAGCGGTTGCAGCTTTTTGTTTGTCTTTTTCTTGGGGGTGTATTTTAGGAGCACTCTATCTCCAATATTTATGGGCTTGATTCTAGAGGATTTGTGGTATTTTTCCATCTCCTGACGCCCTATTTCTATATTCTCCTGACAGCGATCGTACACTCGCCGAGCTATCACTGCCATTTCTTCCTTGTAGGAGTCAACATTATAAAGAGGGCGAGGGGGAGCTTCCAACATGGCATAGGGCATTCTGGGGTCTCTAAAAAACATCATAAAGAAGGGGGTATCGCGAAGAGTGCGGTGATAGGCACTATTATACGCCAGCACCGCTGGGGGTAGCATTTTGTCCCAAATGGAGGTATTGCCTTCTACCAAACCTCGCAAAATATTTGTAATGGTGTAGTTTGCTCGCTCTACTACCCCATTTGCACTGGGATGGAACGCCGTGATCTTGGCATGATCCATAATTAATTCCTGTGCAACACCCTGCAGGATTGCATTCACAAATTCACGACCTTGGTCGGTCACCATCGTTAGGGGCACCCCATGTATGCAAATTACATGCTCATATAATCCGCGGGCAACTTCCCGGGCTTCCTTACTTCTCAGGGGGACTACAATCAAGTAACGCGTTAAAACATCTACCACTGTCATCAAATATTTGAACCCACTATCGGATGTGCCCATCGGGCCAACCAAATCTACATGGATCCGTTGGAACGGAGCAGAGACGTCGGGGTAGTGTCTCAAGGGCGCGGGGAAGTGGTTCCCCAGCTGCTTAAAACGACTACACACGAGGCATCTTTTCACGTAGTCTTCTACGTCTCGCTTCATTGAGGGCCAGATGGCAAAACTTTGACATCTTGCGAGGCTGACATTAATCCCTCCATGCCCGGCCGTTGGCGTGGAGTGACTTAAGGCCAACGCTTTCTCAACGTAAGCGGGAGGTAGGCAGACCACTCGCTGCTCGTCCCCATACACGGTCACTCTGCGGCGGTACAGGAGGCCGTCCTCCACAAGTAACTCATCTAATGGCCATTTGATCTTACTTTTCAAACTCCGGAGCTCATCACTAATCTCAGGAAGGGGTTTATGCGCCTGCAACCCAACCTTTATAACTTTATAGTCCTCAACTTCATCTTGTAATTCTCTCAATTCATTTATGCTCCATCCTACTGAAGCTTGTCTCAACTCAATACCCGGGGCTATTACACACACTTCATATGGAAGGGTTTTACGCGCCTGCGACCCTACATTTAACACATCATCATGTACTCGAGTGACCTTGACTTCATTTGTCGGTCCTCGCCATCCTACATCACTTCCGGTCTCCACGATAAACACTTGTGTTGAGTAGCCACTGACCTCTGCGCGGGGGGGAAGTACAGTATTTACAGACAGACTTCCTCGTTCGTCTCGGGGGTCTATCAACTCTATTTCCTCCGCTGCTTGAGCGTGCATGCGGGACATAAAATCGGCCACTACATTCTCATGGCCCGCAATATGGGAGATAGTGAAATTGTATTCGCTCAGAAGGGTTTGCCACCGGGCGATTCTACCATTTGGGCTGGCCGTCTGTAACAGCCAGACCAGCGGGCGGTGGTCGGTGTGTATGTGAACTGGGTAACCCAAGATAAGGGGTCGGTTTACTTGTAGGCCATAAACAATACCTAAGGCTTCTCTCTCCACGGTACTATAGCGCTGTTCTGCAGAATTTAACTGCCTGCTAAAAAATGAGAGAGGGCGCAACCTATCCTGATCGTCCTTTTGTTGTAAGACGCCACCAATACAGGTGTTTGATGCGTCGGTGGTAAGAATAAATTCCTTAGCGAAATCAGGGAAGGCCAAGATCACGGAGTGTTTCATTAAATCTTTAATAGTAAGGAAGGCTTGAGTAGCTTCCTCATTCCAAGTGAGGGGAGTCTTATCATTTTTCTTAAGGGATGTCTTTTTGCCTTTATTTAGAGCCAGAAGGGGTCCTATAACTTTACTGTACTGGGGAATGAACTTTCTGTAATAGTTAGTTAAACCCGTGAAGGATTGCAAGTCATGAATAGTTTTAGGGGAAGGGATTTGTTCTATTGCCCTCAATTTTTCGGGTTGAGGGCGGAGGCCTTTTGAACTGATGATATGACCCAAATAATGTACTTCGTCCTTGAAGAAGACACATTTACTGATCTTAAGAGTGAGTTTAGCTTCCTGCAATCTACGGAGGACAGCTTCTAAATTTCTTACATGCCCGTCCAGGGTACTTCCCAAGACAATTATGTCGTCTAGGTAAACATGAGTATTTCTACCCACTAGGCCCGTTAAGACGGTGTTAATGATGTACTGGAAGATACTAGGGGCTGACTTTAATCCAAATGGTAAAGAATTAAATTCATAAGGCCCCGCAGGGGACGAAAAAGCAGTTAATTCTTTACTCTACTCTTTTCTTCTAGAGGAATTTGTAAATAGCCTTGTCTCAAATCGAGGCAGGTGAAGAGGCGACTGCGGCCTAACTGATGCAAAATTTGCTGAATGTTAGGAAGAGGGTACCTCTCATCCTCGAGGGTCTTATTTAAGGCTCTAAAATCTAGACATAGTCTAATGCCTCCGTCTCGTTTGGGTACGGGAATCAAGGGGGAATTGAACGGCGATCGCGAAGGACGAATTACGCCATGTTCTTCCATAGTTCTTAATTGTTCCTCAACTTGGTTGTGATAACAAAGGGGAATGTTATATGGGCGTTTATACACCACTTCTCTGTGAGGCTGTTTTAAGGTGCTGCAATAATAAGGGGTTGTGGTCAATGGCTCTTTTTCCGTTGCAAACACGGAAGGGTATTTATTTACCAACTCTTTTAAACTAGAGTTCTCCTGGCTTTCTCTAGGAAATTTATCATCCACGTATTTGTAAAGAATCTCCATCTTATCATCTCCCGACTGGGAATTGACTGTCGGGGATGAAGAGTCTACCGAAGCTACAATCTCTTCAGTTTGATAAACTTGACGAGTAACAGGACGCAGGAACCCTAAGGTTTCCCTTTCTTCTAGTTCTATCGCTTCCTCTTCTACATTCACATACCAAACTGTGAAGAATGAAAATTTGAGCCTAGGTGACGGATGTAATTTGACGATGCCCGAACAAAGCGCTCTCGCTCTAGGACAACTGGGGTTGGGTTCAAACAAAGCCTCGGACGCCTGGGAGGAGACAGATAACGTGACGTAACCTCCCGCTGAAGGGGGTAGTCTTTGTGTTTGTGCCACTTTGCACTTCACGGAGTCAATTTCGGTGGGTTCTAACCCTGTCAAGGAGAGGGTGTGAGAACCACTCTCGTCATTTGATACTAAAATAATATCATCGCCAGGGGGAATTACTACTGGAATCGTTTCTCCATTTATGGTCAATTCGCATTTATCCTCATCACTCTCTGTTGAGGGATATGTTGTTAGGGTCATGTGATGAGTCAGCATAAAGTTTGCACCCAGGAGTATAGGCGCCGTCAAGGACGTGTCGCCAACAATTACCATGTCATGGGGATAACAATTTTTTCCAAACTTAAGGTTAATAGTAGCAACTCCCTCATTCTTCAGTTCCGTCCCCGTTACTCCAACTAATTTAAGAGGTGGGGAGGAATCAGGCGATAACTTGGTAGCTCTTATATTCTCTTGCTGTAAATATTCAGGATTAATTATGGACACACAGCTATCTGAGTCTAATACTGCTGGTGCGACCGAAAAATTACCATTACTTCTCAGTACTTCCACTCGGATGGCTATTTTACACCGCGAGGGAGAGATAGTGTCTACCGGGGCCGGATGTACTGAACGTCCTTGCCCTCGTGCTGTCTCTGTCTCTGTTTCTGCTCTTGTCTCTGTTTCTGATTCTGTTCCTGTTCCTGCCGGGGAACGCAAAGACGTTTTCCTGGGTGATTTACTTAGTTCCACCGGCGTGAGGAGTTTTTTGGCTGTTCGTAGGTATTTCCCCTATATAGTGGGGGACAATTTCCTCGGTCTTGTCTCCCAGAGCGTCGGCAACTACCTGTCTCATGTCCTAATGTCGAACATTTACTGCAGAAGGCAGCTCTACAGAAACGTGCGGTGTGTCCTTTCTTTCCGCACCGAAAACAGGTCGTAGCGGAGTCGGGGTTGGTCTCACGTCGCCCACCTTGAAACTTAGGGCGCGCTCCTTGAGATGGGGGGCTAACCTGCTGTGTCATAAGAGGCTGGGGAGTCGAGGGCGTTTTACATGGGGGATTGGGAGTTACGGGGGCGACAGGCTGGCGTGTCTCTTTACGTAGACTCTCGGCGTCTAATTTTAGATGGGGGTTGACCTTAATATATTCCGTGGCCTTCTCGTATACCGCTATGGGGTCCTTCCTTTCGGACTCTGCTACCTTGCCATGGAAGTGAGGGGGGAATGCCGAGAGGAGGGTGCTGACGGTGTCCAACCGTATCGTGTCCTTATCCACGGGACGCTGTGTCTCTAGGGCGAGCGCTTTGACCATGAGACGCGTGAAAAATTCCGGCATCATCTCTCCCATTCTCCTTCTCATACCATTTAACTCTCGCCTCTTTACATCGAAAGTCTTCGTATCTGGGTATGTTTTTATGAGATATTTCTTTATCTCTTCCCAGTCTCCCTTGTACAGTCGGGCTGCAATGGTTACTGCCATATGAGCTGTCCCTAGGGCGTGTTGTTTACATAATTGTATTCGCCCTGCGTCAGTCCACTGTACTTCCGTGCGCGAGTCAAGGTCATCTAGCCACTCAATCACATTATCCACGCATAGGGTTTGGGGGGATCCAGGGGCAGTGGGGTTGCCTCCACAAAAGTAGCTTAACCTTACTACCTTACCGAAATTATTTATAGCATGTTGAGATATAATTTGGGCTAACTCGGTCCTGTCCACCTGGGTCGTGGTTGATGGGGGGTTATTCATTGCTCCTAATTCCCAGTTATCCCACAATAAATTATTTTCACTATCACTCACTTTCACTGATATAATTACCGTCAGGGCTGCCAGGAGAGGAGTTCATATGATATTTTGATATTTGTCACGTTAATATACTCTGTTATACGTATCCCACCGCTGCCACCACTTTTGTAACCCTATCTTGACTTTTCTAACTAGTAGTCACGAGTTACGTCTTACTCACCTAGTCGTAGCGTGAGTCAACCGATAAACTCTTCGGAGAGAACGGGTTCACATAAAACAGAGTAAATCCTATCTTATTTATTTCTTAATCTCTAGCTACAGTCGTTAAGGCCAGTCAATCAGTGAAGGCCAACTGTTGTCTAAGCTTATATATAAACAACAACAAGCAATTTCGTATTAAGTTAACATGACAAAATATCTTTCTAGCACTTGAACATAAGGGGGTTGTGCTCAACAAAATACCACTCAACCAGAAACAAATGGGAAGTCAATCCTAACACATAACAATCTAATTATTGCCTCCAACCGATTACAAACAGTTATGCCTGGGAACACGAATTACTACTCACCACTTCCAACAGTATTCTAGCCATGGAGAAGGCTAAGGGGGAAATCGTCCTTTCAGCTGGACAGTCAGAGAATAAGTGAAGGGATCTCTAAAAGCTTACATGGGGTGGGGCGGTGAAGTATTGGGTAGAACAAAGGGGGAACTGGGACACGTGACTGGGGAGAGGGGTGTGTATGGTGACGAAGAGTCACGCTGCCGAGGACCCATAGCACACGGGCGGAAATGAAGGGGGCGTTGTAGATTGGAGGTTAATGACCAACCTCATCTTCTTCTACTATTGTAGGGAGTAATGTGGTATTAGTAACCGTAGCCGGATTACCCGGAGCCGGATTACCACACAGCTGCCAGTGTTGCTGACTGTCTCCCGTCAGTCGGAATGGCGGAGGAATTAAGATTCCAACTAGAAATGAAGAGGTTGGAATTAGAAGCTGAAGAGAGGAGAGAGGCTAGAAGATTGGAATTAGAATCAGAAGAGAGGAGAGAAGCGAGAAGGTTAGACCTGGAAGTCAGAAGGATGGAGGTGGAGAAGCATAGAGAATTTGAGTGGGAAAGATCTAGACATGGGGCCAACCCAACCCATAAGGGAGGAGAAGGAGAGAACTCAGTAGAGCGCCAGATGGTAAGGAGTTTGCAGCTCATCCCTGATTTTGATGAACAGAAGGTAGCAGAATGGTTCAGGAGGTTTGAAAAGAAGGCGGCTGAGTTTGGTTGGCCAGAAGGAAGATGGGTTGGCCTCGTGGCTAATAAGCTAAAAGGCAGGGCATTGGAGGCCTACAACAATATGTCGATAGAGGATTTAGAAAGCTATGAGGACTTCAAGGCTGACATATTGAGGGCTTACGAGCTGCGGCCCGAAGCCTATCGCCCAAGGTTCCGAGGTGGAAGGAAAAGACCTGGTGATTCTTACCTCGAGTGTGCCCGCCATTTAGAGCAGTCATTTAAGAGATGGATTATGAGTGAGGGAGTGGATACTCTCCGCGACCTGGAGGAGTTAATGGTGATGGAGCAGTTCATAAATGCTGCTGATAAGGAACTGGTGCCTCTCCTCAGGGTGAAGCGTTTTAAGACGCTGAAGGAGGCTGCCACCTGGGCTGACGACCATGTGTTAGCCAATCGCTCTGAGCCTCGTGCTGGCGGTGGATTTAAGGAGGGAGGACCACAAGGGCCAGGGGGCGGTGGTAGTGCTGGTTCTGGTACTCCACATTCCCCTCCCCGAAATCACGGCTTTGGCAATAAGAGCGGCTTCGGTAAGTCTCAAACCCCCGCTGACCCTTCAGGGCCAAAGGGAGGGTCAGGAGGAAAAATGATCTTTAGTACTCCCAAGTATGATAACCAGCCCACGTGCTATAACTGCCATGCCAAGGGGCATTTTCGATCTCAAGGTCCCAAACTTGTGACAGCGGGCCCCTCCAAAACACCCCAGAAACCAGTTGCCTTACTGGTGTGGCCTGACCAGGGTCGTGAGGAGAGGCTGCTCGCTCCTAAGGTTCATGAAGGAGATAAAGTTTTTGATGGGCCTGTGTTGGATTGTGAGGAGGGGGTTCAGGCAGACTCACTTGTTTCCCCCCCTGTTGTTGCTTCTGTGACTCCAGCTGATTCGGAGCTGGACTGGTGTCGCCCATTTCTGTGTGGGGGCACTGTTGAGATTGACGGGAACAAGTTTCCTGTCACTGTCTTGAGAGACACTGGCGCACAACAGTCTGTGTGCCGAAATGTTACCGGGGGTAAGGTGACTTCTTCGAAGGCACTGTTGTGTAGGGGCCTCAATGCTGTCGAGAAGTTTGTGACGGCTGAGATGAAGCTGTCGTGTCCACTGATCACCACTTCGGCTCAAGTGGCAGTGGCGGAACAACTGCCTGTGGCAGGTGTTGATTTCCTGCTAGGGAATGACCTAGCTGGAGGAAGAGTTTGGGTGCCCACCCCTACGGGAGGTGTGGCCTCTGAGGAGTCGGGACATAGTGTGCCCGATCCTGTTGTTGTTGTCACCCGGTCGCCGACCGAGAGGGTGACGCAGGCTGTTGCTCCTGGGGCCGACTGCGACAGAGCAGGGCTACCGGAAAAGGAGGACAGTGGTGAGGTAGAAGCTGCCGCTCTTGGGGCCGACTGCAAAGAGACAGGGTCACCGGTGTTGGAGGGCAGTGAGGAGGAAGTTGTTGGGGTTGTCACCCAGTCTCAGGCTAGACGGGTGGCACCAGCTGCTACTCTAGGGGCTGACTGCGACATAGCAGAGTTACCGACAAAAGAGAGCAGTGTTGTGGACTGGAAGAGCCAAAGCCGGGCTCTCCAGGGAGTCAAGGTGTGGGGGCTGACTGCCGATGTGCAGAGCCACCCATAGAAGCACCTGACTCGGTAGAGGTAGTTGCCGAGGGTGAGGAAGGAGTGTTGAGGATCGGGGAGTCTAGTGTTGGTATTCCTCACTCTGCGGGGCACCTCGGAGGAAGCACCCAAGCGGTGGTGTTTCCTGGTTGTGAGGCTGTGGGTCTCGGTACTCAGTCTGGACCCCAGCCTGGTGTGTCAGACAGTTTGTTGGGGGGTCACCTCCGAGGGAGGGGAGACTTCCAACTCTGCGGGGGAGTTGGAGACTCCCACCCCTGCGGAGTGTACCGGAGACAGGGAACAGGCTGTTGCCTTGTCTGGTGACTGTCTGACGGGTGAGGCCCACCTGGAGGGCCCACCCATTTTGGCCGATGAGGAAGTGGTGGATGAGTCCACACCACGCCTCAGGCCCCGGGACAGAACCAGGGAAGTGTCGGCATCGCCCCTTCCGACAGATCCTGTGGTCCCGTCCGACCTTACTTGTATTGAGCCGGCGTTGCTCATCAAGGGACAGAAAGGGGACCCGGAATTGGCCCCTTGTTTTGCTAAGGTAAGAAAGAGATAAGGGGCGTAGAGGAGTTTCTGTTGCAGAAGGGGGTGTTACACTGCAGGTCGAGGGAGAGTGATGGGAGTGACGTACTACAGGTTGTAGTGCCTCAGTATTTGAAGGAGGCCCTGGTGCTGTAAGCACATGAGAGACCTATGGCTGGACACCTGGGTTGCCACAAAACTCTCGCCCGCCTGCGGGGCAATTTCTGGTGGCCTGGTATGGCCAGAGAGATTACTGAGTAGCTGAGGAGTTGTCATACCTGTCAGATGGTGGGCAAATCCAACCAAAATTCCCCTGTTGCACCCCTGTATCCTATTCTCGCTGTGGATTCTCCTTTCACCAGGGTCCTGAATCAGTTGGTGTTTGGGCACCGGGTGCGCGGTTCGTTGGACTTAGAGCGGGAAGCCTGGTGTGCTCCCCACTCTGACCGCCCGGAGTCATTCCTGATGAACGGGTTACGTACTCGGGAAGGACTGGTGAAGGCGCTGGAGGTGGCTCCGCACCATCTTGGAGCCGCGCCAAAGAAGAGGAGAAGATACTATGACCAGAAGGCCAAGTATGGTACCTTTGCACCAGGGGAGGAGACTACCAAGGTTCTGGGCTCGGGACTGGTGGTTCCCGCAGAGCACTGGGGGCAGTGCGGTGTGCTGCTTGGGGAGAGGTTGCAGCACCTGGGAGGAGTGCAGAATAAGATTCACTGTCAGAGTGAAGGGATTATCACCGGGGTGAAACCCAGGGATAAGCGCGGAAGCTCTGTGTATTTCGACTGGGGCTCTGACCGAGACCAGATTGAAGAACAGCTGAACGCCACCCTTAAGGAACACTTTGACACTTCTGCCGAAATACCAGAGCAGACCCCCGAGGAAGGTGCGAACCCCGCTGGAGAAGAAGAAGTACATCCTGGGTGCAAGAAGGTTATGCTTCCTCTTGACTTCCAGTCTGTGAATTCCACTGGCCGTGGGAGAGGACGTGGCCGTGGGAAAGGTGTACTTGGTAAGAGTACGAGTGGCAGGTTCCTTTCACGGACCGTGTCAGGGAGATGGCCTGTTTCATGGCCGAGAGAGCAGAGAAGATGGTGGCCGACTGCTTGTTGCGAGCCAAGGAGTCACTCTTGCTACTTAAAAATTGTGCATGTCTGTGAGACTTCCAAAATGTTTCCTTTAAGGGAGTTGCGGGCCCCGCCCGTCACCATAACATCGTCCAGAGAAGACGAGAGTCAGGCCCAACAGAGGAATGAAGGTTCTCTGAGGCGAACAGGGAGGAAGAGGAAGAGGATGATAAGGAAGAAGGCTACGCTGAGGCTATGACAACTCGTAGAGGGTTCTACCAGTGACAGTAGTGTCGACTGGAGAGGGTTAGTCCGGCCCCGTGGACGTAGAGTGAAGTTTCTCTGAGGAGAAGGAGTGGAAAGGCATGCGAGGTGTCGTAGAGGGTGTGTGCTTTCCACATATGTGGGAGTGTGTTTTGTGTCAGCTGAGTACGGCTAGGCCTGGAAGAGAATTACATCCTTTGTGTTAGTGGGGAGGCAAAGTATGTGGCGAAAAAGAACGGGAATTGTTAGCCTTACGAGGCTACATGTCTACGTGACGAGTCGGTGTGTTACGCCTTTGTGTTGCGGGACCCACGCGGCTAGTTGTGGAGGCGTGGGAGCCTGCGTGGCGGGAACAGACGACCAGTCGTGGGTGAAGAGTTGCCAGCGAATATTAAGGCGAGTCTTGCTCAGCGATACTTTAACTTCTGTTTCCTCGTCCTCCTAATTTTCCTGACTTTCCTTCTGTCTTCTCTGTTTTGCAAAGCATCTTGTCCTGTGCTTTGTTCTTTTCCGCTTCTTCTCATATGCTTATTATCTCTCTAGGTTGCTTATGAGCAGAGCAGTGATTTTGTGAAAGAGAGAAGTAATTAGGCTATGCTTGAGGCGCGGTGTGGAAGAGAGGGGTCCGCAAGGAAGAACACCATATGGTAACACTTTTTTTTTTTTTTTTTTTTTTATATAGATTAATTTGAGATGACTATAAGTCTTCCCAAAAACGGGCCGTTACCTATAGGCGGCCCGTAACTAAAAAGGAGTGAGAACTGTCATCTCCCCTTGTGGAGGATATCTAAAAAGGAGCACCTTTAGCACTATGATCCTCTTCCTATCTTGGAGGAGGATAGTCTTTGATTGTTACCGTAAGGTCGTTAATGTGGTCGTTATGTAGTTTCCTCAAGTGCAAAATTGCTACCTCTCTCGCGTCGTTTTCAGTTGGGTTCATGTTCCTGAGTCTTCCGAATTCCCTCAGTCTGGATGTTTTCTAGCATTCTAATACCCAATGTAGCAGTGGCTCCTCTTGTGGCTCATGGCAGTGTTGGCATGGTCTGATTATTGTCTGGTCCCTTATGTTCCAGTTGCAGGGGTAACCCAGTCGCAGCCTGTGTAGATGCACCCGGATGCTCCTTGGGGTATCCCTCGCTGTTTGCAGCCTTTTAGCTTCGGTTACTCCTCTGTACCATGTGCAGGATTTTGAGCCTCTCTCAGCGTGATGCTTGTTGATGTCATCTGTTATTTTGTTCTCACGTCTTTTTGCTCTCTTCTTGAGGCTTGCCAATGAAGCACGGATTCTTAGAGTTACATTGGCAATGTCTGCAGCTGATTTTGCGGCGGAGTCAGCAGCTTCATTCCCCTGGATCCCAACGTGACTTGGAATCCAGTTGAACACTACAGCCTTTCCCCGCCTCTCTAACTCTTGGATATTACCGATAATTGCAGTTGTGAGATAGATGTTATCTTTGAAATGAAGTCTTTGTAGAGCTTCCATCGATGATTTGGAGTCAGTATGTATCACTATCGATGTGACGCTTTGCCTCAGCGCATGTACTGTCACTTGTAGGATTGCTGCTAGTTCGGTTTGTAGGCTACTACACCAATCAGGCAGCCTCCACAAGAACTCTTCTGAGTTGTATATGAAGGCTGCTCCACTACGCCCTGTGACCGGGTCAGCTGAACCATCTGTGAAGTACACTGCTGAGTTTTCTCCCTCCAATCCTGCGATGAGAAGTTCTCCATGTATCCTTCTTTCAATTTCATTTTCCCTCGGAGCATCTGGGAGCTTGCAGTTAAAGGTTGTTGAGGTTCTTCTCCAGGGAGGTGGATCTACGTAGTTTTCACTAGGCAAATCCTCTCCTAGGGTTGCTGCGAAGCTTATGCCAGACACCGCCATCGCATTGCTGACCCTTCGGCTCCATCTTTTTTCGGTAAAAGGTGTACCTTGGGCAATAGCTACTTTTAATCTTAGTCTTATCGTTTGATATCCTGGTCTTGATAATATCTTTGCTGCTATACTTGCAACGTTCTTCGTGATTCTGGCTTCAACTGGAGCGATATTTGTCTCAGCCTGTAGGTTAGAGATTTTGGTCCAGACGGGTGCACCAACCATTAGTCTCAAGGCCTTGTTTTCCTGCACCTGTACCGGCTGCAATCGCCCGGATTGTACTTCAGCCAGGGCTGGGGAAGAGTAATCCAGGAGCGATCTAACGGCGTGTACATAATACGTGCGCAGAACATCGTAGTCAGCTCCTGCTTAAAGTCCAGTCATTTTCCTCATTACACATATTCTGGTAGCCATCCTTTCTTTCAAATATTCTATATGTGGTTTGAATGTTAGTCTGTTGTCGAAAAAGATTCCGAGGCATTGGTGGGTGTTGACCCACTCAATGTCAGTTTCTTGGATGGAGAGGTTTTGATTTGGCTTTAGGAATTTGCACGCAATAGCCTTTGTTTTTCTTGGGTTTATTTTCAGACCCAACTCCTTGCACTTTTCATTGAGCTGATGTAGAGCTCTCTGAGCTTTTTGCACTCTCCTACCACCTTGCACAATGAGCTGAAGATCGTCAGCGTAGCAGAGAAGTTTAACTCCTCTCTCGAAATTGAGCAGAACTAGCTGTTCCATAACTAAATTGAACAAGAGGGGGGAGAAGATTCCTCCCTGGGGAGTACCATTTTCTAGAGGATATCGTTCTGATTCCTTACCTTGGAAGGTGACGTATATCTCTCTGTCAGTAATGTAATTTCTTATCCATCTGATTAGCTTTCCTTGAACACCTTTTTGTACTAAGACCTCTAACATGGTCATTGGGTTGACCAGCTCAAAGGCCTTCTCGAGGTCAAGAAAAACTACAACGGATGGACGATCATCTACAGTGCTTAGTAGGCCAGCGATATTATCTGCTGTGCCTTTACCCTTTGAAAATGCAAAAAGTTGGTTGTGAAGAGGGCCCACTCGGTGTTCGAGTCTTCTTCTAATTATTTTTTCAGCTGATTTGTTAACACAGCTGAGTAAGTGTATTGGCCTTGGGTTTTCAGGGTCTTTGGGCTTTGGGATGGGTTTAACTTTGGCTCTTTTCCTCGCCGAAGGTAGGTGACTTTCGTGCCAGGTGGCATTAATTAGCTTAAGTATTATTTTTTTTGTTTTGGCTCCACAGTTCTTAATCATGGTGTATGAGATTTGATCATCACCCGGAGTTGTATTTTTTCCCATTTTTTCCACTGCCAAGAGTTCCTCCATAGAGAATTCAGTATCATGCTGGCTTTCTTCCTGGCATGCTCTTTCTATTATTTCATGTCTTCTTTGTTGGGATGAGACTTGTTTCCTCTTTGTTTCTTCTGGGAGTTGGGAGCTTGACGCTCTGTTCTGAAATAATTCGGCTAGTCTGTTAGCCTCTAGTTGAGGTGTTGGGTTATTCGACGCTTTTTTCCTGTACTTTCCCGACACCCTATGAATCTGAGTCCAGAGACTGTTAAGTGTTGTGTGCTCATTCAGAAGTGAGCACCATTCTAGCCATTTATTTTTCCTGATGGTTCTTATTTTGCTGTCTGTTGATCTTACTGCAACTTGAAGAAGTTCTCTATTGTCTTCATTGCGGTTTTGACGAAATAATTTAATCGCATAGAGCTCTTTCACCTCTTCATCGTAGAACCAGCGGTCTTTATAGGTTCTTGTTGAGTGTTTGCCAGCTGTACATGACTTGTCGGCGGCGTTGTGGAAAGCTTTGACTAAGTCCCTCTCTGCCACGTTGATGTCATTTGGTACTAGATATGTCTCGCTCCATTTGTCTAGTTCCTCTTGGAAGCGCTTCCAGTTGATCTTTTTTAGGTTCCATCTTGGCGGTGAAATTAAAACTTGTTCAGGAGTCCGGAGACCTAACATGTGTGGGTTCCGGCTCATTTACCAATGTGATTTCGGGCATCTGATCGAGTAGCCTCATGATATGAGAGCCAGCCTCATTTGTTTTCCCTAGATTGAGGTTTATTCTCGGGTGATGGGCATTAAAATCGGCAGCTATTATAACGTGTTCATACTGTGCAGTGCTAAATAGGTCTTCTGCCATGAAAACCCCTCGTTGGTGTCTGTAGATGTTGTATATTAATATATTGTTATTTCCCCTTGTCGTTATTTTCACACCCAGGACTTCGTTTGTGTCTCCACAGTCTGGTGAATTAATTAACCTAGTAGCTGGAATCGTATTTCTCACCAACGTTGCCAGTCCCTGTCTTCCCTCTACTTGAGGAAGAATGAATGTTTGAAATCCTGGCAGGTAATATTCAGGGTCCTTTAAGAGAGTTTCTTGTAATATAAAAACGTCCACTTTTTCAACTTCGGCAGCAGCTCTGATATGGTGGGCTTTGCTTTTCAGTCCTAGTATATTCCACTGTAGGATGTTGATGTTATTTTCTTCAGCCATTTTTATTTATTGATGTGTTTTATGTATCTCTCCTGAATGGCATTGTTTTCTTTTGCCTCCTTTTTTAGGTCTTCTAGTTCCGAAGTATTCCCCCTTACCTGGTTTCTTGTGTAAGGTATTCTGGTCCGTACACTTTTTTGTTCTTCGCAAGTGATCTGATTCCTATTATTTGCCTCTTCTTCACCTTCACTTTTCCCTTCATCTTCACTTTCTTCGATATCTACTTCTTCCTCTTCTGTTTCATCCTCCTCTTCCTCATTTTCTCCCTCTTCCTCATTTTCTCCCTCTTCCTCATTTTCTCCCTCCTCCTCATTTTCTCTCTCTTCCTCATTTTCTCCCTCTTCCACGGCTTCTTCCTCTTCCAAGGCTTCGTTCTCTTCCACCGTTTTTTTCCTCTTTCATAACTTCTTTCTCCTCCACGGTAGTAACCTTCTTTCTTTTCGGTGTTGTCATTTTCATTGTGGCATTTATTAATTCCCCAATTTTGTCATCTGCTGATTCCACATCGGCTTGTGGATTGACAATCAGCATCAAACCTTTTAGTACAGCCTTAAGGCTGGCTGGGGTGATGTAAATTGTGTCTTTTGTTCTACCTGTGGTTTGGGTGGTCGTTTTCTCCGAGTTCTCAGTTTGGGTTGAGGCGTTGATTTTCATTGGGAGTCTTTGTGAAGGATCTGATTTCCATGCCTGTCTGATGTTTAAAGGAGCCTTCTGTGGTCGTGAGGGGGCAGCTGATGAAGCTTCCAGTCTAGGTTGTTGGGGAGCTGGGAATTGTGTTGCATCATCTAGCTTGGATGGGGCAGGTCGTTCCTCGGTTTGTTGTTCATGCTGAGAAGTTTCTCGCCTTGGTTGTAGGGAGGTTAGGAAATCTAATGGGTCCTCCAGCCTGGGTGGTGTAGGTCGTTCCAAGGTCTGGTGTTCATGATTGGAAATTTCTCGCCTTGGTTGTTGGGGAGCTGGGAATATTACTGGGTCCTCAAGCCTGGGTGGTGTTGGATGTTCCTCGTTTTGATTTTCAGTCCTAGGAGGCATCCTACTCATCTTCTCCCTCATTGCATCTCTCCTGGCCGAACAGTTTTGGCTCCATGCAGGGTGTTTCTTGCTGCAATTAGGACATTTTACCTCTTATATATTTTACCATTTATATATATATATATATATATATATATATATATATATATATATATATATATATGTATATATATATATATATATGTATATATATATATATATATATATATATATATATATATATATATATATATATATATATATATATATATATATATATATATATATATATATATATATATATATATATATATGTATATATTATATATATATATATATATATATATATATATATATATAATATATATATATATATATATATATATATGTATGTATATATATATATATATATATATATATATATATATATATATTATATATATATATATATATATATATATAACATACAAATATATATATATATATATATATATATATATATATATATATATATATAT
>JAXIVD010004509.1:25000-32500 GCA_036785275.1 Cancer borealis | reverse complement strand
CACCATCAATAACAACAACAACAACAACAACAGCGAAAACTATTACAACAACAACAATAGGAAGTAACATAAAATGGTAAAGAAAGTGTCAATCCCTGTGAGCCAGTCTTCACGGGCACTAACGGCCTTCGTCATGCATCACCAACACAGGTAGTCCGCCCAAGACCTTTGTTGCAGTAATATTGCAGGTTGGTGCAGAGTGTTGGCGACAGTTGTAGTCTGCAACTCATGACAGACGCGCCCGGCTTCAGAAGTCCTGACCGCTCACGTAGGATTTAGCGTCCATTCCCGCCCACACGGAGTCGGTGCAACCAGCGGCGCCGCTCACCCGCGCCCCCCCCTTCCCCCTACCACCCGCAGGCACCCGCAGGCACCCACAAGCCCAGCCAACAGTCAGAATAGGGAATCTTTATATTATTTTTTTGCGTTCAGTGTTGTATGATGTGTTACGAGAGAGAGAGAGAGAGAGAGAGAGAGAGAGAGAGAGAGAGAGAGAGAGAGAGAGAGAGAGAGAAGAGAGAGAGAGAGAGAGAGAGAGAGAGAGAGAGAGAGAGAGAGAGAGAGAGAGAGAGAGAGAGAGAGAGAGAGAGAGAGAGAGAGAGAGAGAGAGAAAGAAAAGAGATTCACATGTTAGTATCCATGAAATCCTTACTTCATGGAATATTTGTAACCCTTCCCCTCTTTATCTGCTGCCTTCAAACAAATGAAAGCGACGGAGAAGCCCAGAAAAAAAAAAACTTAATCCTGTCTTAGTTTAGTGCCATATCGCGTCTGACGCTGCTTGGGTACCAGGGAAGACTTGCAGCATTGGGGGAATAACGCACTGACTGTCCTTTTTTTTTTATCATATATCTGTCCATTTTCTTTCCATTGCACTATTTACCTGTGCATCGATCTCACCTCAACTTCAGTATCGAAATATTTGTGATTTTGAAATTTTATATTCGTCTTTTAGAAAACAAGTGATATGGTAAGTAAATCGGTCTAACATAAGTGTGTTTTTGCCTTAGTTTAAGTTCTAATGGCATTTGTGTTAGGTAGTTCGATCGTTAGTACTGGAGTTTCAAGGTGTTCTGCTTGGCCTTGCGTCGGATTGTCAGTCTCATTAAAGGTCACTTGGCAGACTCCTGTGACCTGCTACTTGCTCACATATGTTGGAACTTCATAGAGTATCAGAAGAAAACAACTGATTTAAATTAATATTTCAAACCTTTATTATAATTTCTTTAAGTCATTTAATTGCTGTAGTCACCTTGCAAGGTTGGTGTTTTAATGTGTAATTGTTGTGTTTGTATTTATTTTTTCAGTGTTGGTGTATGTGTTGTCTGAAGTGTTTTTTTTTTTGTTTCATCGTTGCCACTGTAGTGTCTGCCCTTCAGAGGCATTAGTGCACACCTTCAGAGGAGATCAATAGGACGAGCTGCCTGCCTCCCCCTCCCCTCCCCCCGCCGCGGGTCCACTGGGCCTCGACACCCCCCACATTTTATGGGACTATCGGACTTCCCTCAGTCATGTATTTTATAAGTCATTAATTTCTCTGCTATTTATATGCTAACATCACTTTCCTTTGTACCATAAACCGATAAAACTGTATGCGTAAGGTATCCCAAGGCCACCACCTTCCATTTTTTACTTTTTCCCAAATACTGAACTGGAGTATTGTAGGTGAAACTGTTTGTCTTTTATGTTGCCGTAAATTTGTCCTAACGTGTGTTTGTGAATGGGTAAGGGTTGAAGGCAGCTCGTTACCATGACTTACAGTACACTTGGTGAAGGGAGGCGCGCCGGGGAGGGTGGACGTACCAACCAGGGGATTACTTACTGCTGCTGTTGCTGCTGCTGCTGCAGCCTCAATGCTGCTGCTGCTGCTGCAGCCTCAATGCTGCTGCTGCTGCTGCCGCTGCTGCTGCCGCTGCTGCTGTTGTTGTTGTTGTTGTTGTTGTTGTTGTTGTTGTTGTTGTTGTTGTTGTTGTTGTTGTTGTTGTTGTTGTTGTTGGTGGTGGTGTTGTTGTTATTGTTGTTGTTGTTGTTGCTGCTGCTGCTCAATCTGACGTGTCACATTTCTAATGCTAATTCATAAACTGAATCAGTTTTGAAATTAAAAAAATTTTAATGAGAATTATCTTCACTGACAAGTCAGGTATATATATATATATATATATATATATATATATATATATATATATATATATATATATAATATATATATATATATATATATATATATGTATATATATATATATATATATATATATATATATATATATATATATATATATATATATATATATATATATACGTGCATGTATCTTTGGTCTGTATCTTGGTCCTTGCCTTGCTCTTTCCTTCCGGCTCTCTTCCTCCACCTCTTACCGTCGATAACTGTACATCAGTGTGAGTTACGGAGCGTAGAGAACCCTCAAGTTATTATCTACCCGTGCCTGCTGCCGCTGGGGCCTGGATGGCTGCCTGCCCCCGGGGCCTCCCCTCACGGGCGTGCCGCCACCACCTAGTTGATGGGACTCACGGCCACTATCTCCTCCGAGCATCACTAAGATATGGTTCTCAGGACTCAAGTTTTCGCAATATCTGTGTAAGTAATAATAACTAGTAATTCTGGCTCGGCAGTGTTTGAAAAGCCTGACAGTCTTATTTTGTATGATGTGCATATTTTTCGTGGATTTTAAAGGAGTTCGAATATCATCCTTCTTTAGTTTGATGTATGCACGTGTTGCTCGTTCTCATTGGAGTGTGACGTGATCATCTAGATTGGTCATACCCACAATTGAGGTGTTATAACTCAGGATACAAAGTGGTTTATTTTTCACCATTCACTTGTGTCCCGTAACACGACATTGTATGAATGAAACGCAAATGAAAGTATCCTACACTATATATTTCATACAACATTTATCGCAAGTAATCATTGCAATCCTCGTGACGCGCGGTACTTGTGTGTTTGAATAATTAAAACCTTGAAGGCCTTCCCCCTGCCTTTCCCCTGCCTTCCATTGCCATCCCCTGCCGCATTCCAGCTTAGCTTCCCTTAATCCCAACGCCTCTGCCTCCAACCCTTTACTGCCTCATTCTTTTGACTCACTATTTCCTTTGACTCCTTACTCTCTCCCTTACCGATGACCTCGTCCATTGCCGGGCACGTCTCCTTCTTAACCTCAACCTCCTCGTCTCCTCTACAAGCCTCACTAAGTATATCTCATCAGTATGATAACAATCTAAAATGATTAGTAGAAAAATCACAAAACAACGTCTTCTGGGATGTAATTTTAGTTACTTGCTGCTTAAAAAGAGTGAATCTGTGTATGTGGATGCGTCGTGGGCGTAGTGGTGAGGACAAGCCTAAGATTCCTGGCTACAGTACAGTGCTATAGCAAAACAGGAGGGCGCGCCGCTCCCCTTCTTTTTCTCTCTCTCCCTTAAGAGTTTCATGGCGCTGCTTAGTCCCGTCTATTTTCATCAAAGGTGAAAATCATGGATATTAGGCCACAACGACACCCGTAAAACCATGCTTCACATTTCCTCCCAGTTATATATCTTTCCTTCTTCCGCGCCGTATCCCCGAATAATACAATGGCAGCCATAAATTGTGACGTGATGGCATTCGTTACCCCTATAGGCCTAGGCCGCCATGCCCTCATAAATTGTTACTTTTGACCCCTCTGTTGCCATCCCGGCTTATCCACTGTCCGTCACGGCGAGCCCAAAGATTTTTATTTTTTATTTTTTTCTAGTTAGAGTTATCATATTTTCCCTCCTTCCCCCCCTCTTTTTCTTGTTGTTAGTTGTTGTAAATCATGTCCGCATTACCTACCAGTCAGTCTACAGCCTCCCATTCCCTGGCACTGAATGGTTGGGTTTGTTTTGATGTATTGCGTTCCCTTAGGATGTCGCCGAGTAGTGATGCATTGTGGGTGGATGGCTGGCGTCACTCTCCCTCGCGACGCCCTCGATGCCGCGGCCACGATTTATGGCTCAGGTGTTCTTGACGTGAATCATCGGCGCCTCAGACTCTACTCTCTCTCTCTCTCTCTCTCTCTCTCTCTCTCTCTCTCTCTCTCTCTCTCTCTCTCTCTCTCATTACGTGCAGGGATGAGAGGTTTGCACGTGTTTGCGAGTTGCACCGCGCGATGAGTCCAAGGAGTCTGATTGTCTCGAGTCGTTGAAGCCTGTAGAGTCGATGGTACGGGAGTCCTTTTGTTGGCAGTGACACCTTCCTTCCCGTTCACTTTGTTGCCTCGGGAACTTTGGTAGAACGAGTAACTTGAAGGGACAGAGGCGTTGGGTGTAAAGAGGAAGGGGAGGAGGAGGGGAGGGTAGGAGAAAAGGGCCTTGAAGGGGTATAAGGGAAAGGGAGGTTACAGTGGGTGAATGTGCTTGATGCTGCGAGTTGTGGAAAATGATGTAGGTTGTTGGGGGAGGGGGAAAGGTGAGGTCAGGAAGGTGATGGTTGTCAGTGCCCGTGGCTGGAACCTCCTCCTCCTCCACCTCCTCCTTCAGTTCCCCCTCCTCCTCCTTCTCCTCCTCCTCCATCAGAAAGGCGTGAGGAGGCACAGTTCCCTCGTGACAGCAACGTCAACCCGCCTTGCCGGCAGACCAGTGCACTGCAGGAAAGACTGAACGTAGTCACCCAACCAGTCCTCGATCCCGTCCGCTTTCCAGTTCACTCTCTTGTTTCCGATCTTACTCTCACCGCCTCTGATCATTCCTTCCTCCCGCTCCTTGCATGCTCCCAGCCGCCGCTCCTCTGGCCAGCCTCAACACCCCTCGCCCCCCTCCCTCCCCACGTCCCGGCCAGCCTCTGCTCAGCATGGTCTCGTCCTCTGTTTCAGCCATTAGCGAGCATGTTATATTATTTTCAAGAATTATGAATTTTTCCCGGATCCTTTTGCATCACGAGAATCTCTATAATTACAATGTTATAATTCTTGCGTTGTGATATGACACACCTGTAATTATCTTTTTTTCTATCATCAAAGATTCTGCGAGAATTCTCCTGAGCCCGAAGTCCCGCCAGGTAAAGTTGTTTATGTCTATAATTTAAGTCTTTTAAATAAGTCGCAGTGAAGATGGCCGTCTCCTCTAGCAGTCCAGCCGCGTCTATAATTTCTGTCACCCTGATAAATCTATACCCCATCCAGAGACCCAAGACTCCCTCCCTTCCCTCCCTTCCCTCCATTCCTTCCCATCCCATCCCTTCCCTCGCTCCACGACTTCAGTCACCCTGCCCCTCATTTCCCTCCTCTCCCCCATCACTCTTATTGCCCGTCTCCCTCATTCTGTGTTTCTTGTATCCCCTCTAGCCCTTCCCTGCACCTCCCCTTAAGCTCCCTCCGCTTCATCCTGGCCCCTCCATCACCCACCGTAACAATCCACTCTCTCCCTTCTTCCTCTACCTCCCCTCACTTCCTCTCTCCTGCTTCACCTATACCTTTCCATCATCTCTCCCCTACACCTCATATCCCCCATTCTCTCTCTCTCTCTCTCTCTCTCTCTCTCTCTCTCTCTCTCTCTCTCTCTCTCTCTCTCTCTTCTCTCTCTCTCTCTCTCTCTCTCTCTCTCTCTCTTTTTCATTATCTGTTTATTTGTATGTATCCCTGACTGTCACTGTCTCATGTCTGTCTGTCTGTCTGTCTGGTATGAATGTATCTGTTTGTTTTTGTCGGTCTGTCCATCTGTCTATATGTCTTTGAACCTACATGTTAGTCTTTTTTATGTTTGCATCCGTTTTTTTTGTTTCAATGTCTGTTTGTTTGTTTGGTTTTCCTTCTGTCTGTCTGTCTGTCTGTCTGTCTGTCGGTTTGTCTATCTCTTTTATTTATTTTTTTCTTTCTTTCTCTCTTTCTTTCTCTCTCTCTCTCTCTATTCGGCTCCAGCACCACCAGCGGCTTCCCTTCCCCTCCTCCCCTCTCGTCCCCCGCCCACAACCGCCCATCCAGTGATCGTCTAGATTTATGGGTCACGCTCGAGAAACCCACCCCCTTCCCTAACAGGCCCGTGCCCTCAGCTCCCACATCTCCGCCTAAGCTCCTCCATACACCATAGCTCACTGCGCCGGCCCCTTCCCCTCTTCCCCTCTTCCCCTACCTCCGTCCCCCTTTCTCTCTCTCGCTCTCTCTCTGCCTCCTTCCCTTCAGCCCGCACTGGCCCTCACGACTGAAGGAGTTTGGAGTGGCGGGTCAGTGTTTGGTATTAGGAAGAGAGGGCACCGTTTTGAATACATTTGAGAAGAGAGTCTTGTTGTGAATATATTTGTGGGCGAATAAATCTCTAGCTCTAGGATTCTGTGGTTCATAATCATTAGGTTGGTGGTATCTGGTCCCATCTTTCATTACTGTATCGCTGCTGTGCGAGAGGCATCAAGACGGGTGATGTTTATTCCCGATGTGTTCCGTACGTATGGAGATCACGTCAATATTTTTTCCCGCTCTCCCTGAAATATAATCATAAATACATCGCCGCGTCATTACCATCAGAATCGATCCATACCAAAGTACATACAAGGTAGTAGAGGGAGGCGCACTGGAGACGGCCGGCGGCGCTCCCAGGGTGGCGGTGGGGAGTGGGCGGACAGACATGGGTTTTTTAGATTGTTTGTGTGTCACTGAAAGGTACACTTCTATGCCTAGAATATATTATTGCTACGCCTAATAACTTACCTGTTTCATTATCTGGATGCTGTTCATCATTGTGACGGCAGGTGTGTGACGCCAAGACCATCGTGTTTCTCTGAACGAACGACACCTGGTGATGACGGAAATGATAATGTTTTTTTTTAATCTATTCTTCCCACCGAGTGTTGAGTATATAGATTCATGTCATGTAGGGAGATCGTGGGACCTTAAATCCCAAAGATATCCTCTCTTTGCCGGAGCTCATAAACCCTGCTTCCTGCCAGACCGCAGATCGAGGGAGGAGTAGAAAAGAGATGAGGTTTATCTCAACATAAATTACCTTCCCACAGCAGCTTACATTAACCCCTATCACAGGTACACACTCCGGTTCATTTATTTATGGTTGTAGGTTGAGGGACCTCCAGCAGTCTTCCTGCCTCGACGGTCCCTCTCCAGTTTTTATCATGGCCAATTAAGACAGATTACCCTAACCCTGCCCCATTCCCTTCCCAAGTCCAGTAAAGTGCTCCGTCATGGCTTCCTCGGCAGGTATTTGTGGTGCTAACTTTTATTATGTCTCTATGCAAAGTTGAGGGAAGATGTAGTGGGCCGCTGTGTTATCAGGCGGGATCAGGGAACAGAGAAAGAGAGGAGAGGACTCAAGGACCGTCCGTCAGAGAGCAGGACGTGGGGCTGTAGTGAAGGGTCGATCTTTTTATGTTTAGTACGCAATCATTTGTACACATTGCTATCAACCATAGGAGTTATATGATCAGTGGGTACTATACGGTACTATATCGCCCTGCCGCGCCTTGCCTTGCCATGCCTTGCCTCGTCTTACCTTACCATTGTTCTACTCCACCTTGTCTTC
>JAXIVD010004509.1:15000-22500 GCA_036785275.1 Cancer borealis | reverse complement strand
ATCATCATCATCATCATCATCATCATCATCATCATCATCATCATCATCATGAAGGTCCTCTAGTAAAGAGAAGCTACCAGATCTATGGAACAGGATCAGTCCTGTGTTCCAGTCTATAAAGGGGAACAGAAGGGAGCCACTGGACCACACACCACACTCTTTATCGAGTGTTTGTGTTGAGGTTAAGTAGGATGAAGATAGTCAAGCATCACAAAAAGAAACACACAAGCAACAAAAAATAAATCAGTTTGGGTTCAAAGCTGGACGTCCTGCTCCTCAAACTTATTAAGCATCTCTGTCAGACTCTCAGACGCAGTGCTACAAAGAGGTGACTCAGTTGACTGTTTATTTACACTTCATAAAAGTTTCAACCGTGCACCTCAACAGTGAATAGTTTGGGAGTTGGTGAATAGAGGATATTATTAGGATCCTCTACTCAAACAGACGGAGGACTTTCTGAACACGAGATAAATGAGAAGTGTATTAAGGAACAAATACTCCGGAGACGAGTGACGAGCAGCGTTACACTCGCCTCTGTTGTGTTCCATAGTTGTGTCACTAACTATTAAATATATAACATCTAACTGAGGATTTAAAAACTGACAATTAGTTGAATAGGTTTTCCTGCTGATGTAAACGTCTTCAAACCTGATCAGAATTAAGACTCCTGGAACGAATCTCAAATAGGCATTGAAAAGTTATTTATAATTTGGTCATAAAAGGAAAATAAAATTCCGTGTTGCTGAATATAATGGAATAAAGTTTAAAATAAGTTAATAGGCCTATACACTATACAACATAGTAAGAAACCCAACAAGAACGTTAGAAAAATTATGGAGAAAATTAGTTTGAACATTCTTTGCACTAAATTTGAATACAGTGACGTTGTTTTTTGCTTGAATTAATACAATAATATTAACATTATAAGAAAAAAAAGGCAGCAAAGAGCGACAACAAGAAGTAAAAATAGCTTCAGCATTTAAGAATCACTAAAGAAAGTAAAATAATTCCACATTGAAATAAAGTAAAAATTGCATATAGTAAAAGACAAGATAAAGACGTAAAAATGCATGAAAAGAAAGAAAAAGAAACTGACATAAGTGACTATATATAACACTTAGTAGATTATGACGCAATAGTAGAAATTTTTATAAAGGTCAAACTATAAAGAAGGAGATATATGTTGATTACGGTTTACGATTTGAGATAATGACTCTTGGAACCAGTTAGCCGAAGTGATTACGTATGCTAGAAATGTACATCAATTTAAAGGAGTTTAAGATTAAGAAGGGATGTTTGGATCTTAACACACACACACACACACACACACACACACACACACACACACACACACACACACACACACACACACACACACACACACACACACATACACACACACACACACACACACACACACACACACACACACACACACACACACACACACACACACACACACACACACACACACACACACACACACACACATACACACACACACACACACACACACACACACACACACACACACACACACACACACACACACACACACACACACACACACACAGGCACACAGGCACACATTATAGTATTTCCCACCACCATCATCATCATCACCACCACTACCACCAACAACCAACACCACACTCATCTCCCCTTCACCATCACCTTCCCTCCAACCAAACCCTCCACTCCTCCCTCCTCCCTCCCTCGCCCTCCCTCCACCACAGACAGTCAGTCCCATCTACTCCTGTTACCTCATACTCAATCTTTCTACTCAATTCTTATCCCATCCATCTTGTGCCTACTTTCTGTTCACCTTAATTTATTCACCAACCCTTTATCTCCTTTCACTTGTGTTGACTTTTGTGTTTATCCGCTTAACGTTTGAATATACTCCTCCTATCATTTCTCTCACCACATGCTCACTCTCTCTTTCCTCTCCTCTCTCTGCTCTCTCCTCTCTCTTCTCTTCTCTTGTCTTCTCCCTAGCTTCCTTCCCCTCCTCGCCCTTCACTTACGTTCCTCATGTTTGCCTCCGTCACCTGTCCATCCATCCCCCTTTTTTTCCTTCTCCTCACCTGCGTGTTTACCATCTTTCTCCCCTTTCCTTTGTGTCTGCCATCTTTTTGTTTGCCATCTCTCCTCCCGGCCTGTGTGTCTGCCCTCAGCCCCTCCTCGGCCCTGTCTATCACCCTCCTCCCTCACCGTCGACGTGTCTATCGCTTATCAATTTCCCAGCAGTGTATCTGGCAAGCCCCTTCCTCTCCCTCGGTTTAACAAGTCCCGTCCTTGGCCAGCACAAGAGTCGAGGGTGACACCTACACACGCGATGCATTACAGAAAGAAAGAGTTGGATGGTTGTGTTTATTTCTATTCATTTGACTTATCTAGAACTCTTATTTCTGTTGTTTAAGTCTTATTTCCTGCGTCGTGGTGTTAGGTTGCTCTCATTTCGGGTGCTAGAAACATGTGTTGATCATGTTTCGTGTGGCGTTTCAAGGCAAACAGTCAGTCCATCATGTGTTGAGGATAAGATGAAGCGTGTGTCTTGGCATCACCTCAAAGTGTTCCGGCGTGGAGAGGAGTGGTGGGGAGCGTCGCAGATTGGCTAGGTAATGGAGGTCCACGCTGCAGGCACCTCCACAGCCCCGCCGGCACCCTCACTATTACCCACCAGTGTGTCCATCCCTTGTTCGTATCCATCCATTGCGTTGTCAGCTTCGTACGAGATGGGCTAATAGACCCCCTGTGGCGAGCCTCCCAAAAATGGCTGCTGGCGGCCAACCCTTCGCTTCTTGTGCTGTGCCGCCGCTGATGCCACACGCTGGGCACCGCATTTCATCGGGCGCTGCATTTATCTGGCTGCGCTGGTGACATTCCTAGCCAGGTGGATAATTAGGCATATCTGACGGCAGGCGGGGCTCCTGTGAGGCTCGTAAGGTATTTGATTTCGTGTCTCGACGAGAGAAATGGTTCCAAAACACACCGATAAAGAGGCCAGTTGGCATACTCGGTGCTGCTTGTTATTTCAATAAGGCGCAGGTAACATTTCAATCAGCATATTGAAACATACAGTTGTATTTTTAAAAACAAGAGATAACAATGTTCTGGCATATCTCTCTATCTTACGTCACTCACCACCAGCAGCGGGCCGACCCAGGTAAATGATTATCGGCATTTTTACAATTTTTTGCTGTGGGTGAGGAGACAGCTTCGTTATGGGGTCACGCGCCCAAGGTTACTGCACGGCGGCGGCACCCTCCTGAAGGTAGTGCGTCGCTGTGGCGTGGAAGCCGATGCAAGTTTCTCTTACTGTTGACTTTGAATTCTATTGATGATGAGGTCTGAGAAGTAAAAAAAAAAAAAAAAAAACACTGTGTGAGCTTAAGACAAGCCTAATTTTGAGCTTAAGACGAATACGCCACTTAAACAAATGAAACATGTAACGTAATTGTGACTTATCTTAAACATAACATTTTCCAAGTGTTACTTGACCTACTAATTGTAAATCTATAACGCGAGGTCACTGTATTTTTCCATTCCCTCGAGGAACTACAGCTTTGAACCTGCGTTCATTACCTTGCCCAGTTGCATGTGTCCACAAGCCCAAATGAAATGTACCTGACTGCCAAGCGCCACCCTTACCTGTGCAACACCTTTGTTACCAGTGATCCAACGTCGATAATGCGTGTTCCTGAGCTGCCGCCTCGCCCATGAAACAAATGCACTGCAAATTATAGCTCCCGTGTATTATTTGCTCAGGAGGCCATCTGTTACACGCTGGGATGCGCCATTATTAATTGACCCTGTGTAACTGAGTCTATAGACCAGTCCTTTGTTATGGTTCCTTGCTGAGGTGCAACAGGGGTTTCCCACCCTCTCCCAGGCCCCAAGACTGCCCTGCGACGCCCCTCCACACCCGGCAACACGAGAGGCGGGGCGCGGTAATGGCCAAGGTTGCGGGGACATAACTAATTCTCGTCTATACATCATGCCGGAGAGTAATGAAGGCACTTAAGAAAGTAGATACCGGTACTTACTCCATAAATCAAGGAGATAAAACACTGGGGTAATTATCACACGCCATGGCACACTTCACAACACCCCGGTTCGGCCTCGCCCTCACCCGCACACTTAATGACCAGCGTCAGGGTTATGCTTTGTGGGTCGCTCCCGGCTAAGATATATACCGGCGCGGCCCTAGAGCAGCGCGTTGGCCTGCTTGGGAGGGAGGGAGATAAGCTTGATGCTGAAAAAAAGAAAACAAGATCAAGAGGTTAATGCCAACAACCATGTCTTTGAAAGTGAACCTGCCTCGGTCTGGCATGCTGCAGGAAGACTGAACCTAAGCAGACACACCCAGACGACTGCCACAACGACTGCCATTACTCGCCGATACTGAAGGTGCATAATGCTGCATAGTGGTCGTCTGTGCGATCCTGGTCTGAGTATTAACCTGAAGATGAGTGTTAAATCAGGTAATTCACAGGTGTTGACAGCGTTTGATAGGTGCATTATTTCCAAGGTTTGTACACGTTAGAGGTGAGTTTATCGCCGCGCACAATCGTTACTTGAGACATGACAAGTTACTCTGAAGGATGTGCAGCCGTTTACAGCCTCGGGAGTTTCTTGGTTAAACAAGGTGATTATTTAGGGAGACGGCGACTTTACCCTCATGCTGTTTAACATATTACTCCTAAGACCTTGACCTCTGACCTTGTAACCTTAGAAACACATCCCCAATGACCGGGTCTTCCTCCTGGTCTAGCACGGTCACTAGGAAAACTGTCTTAGCAGTCTGGTCGTTAATACATATTTTTAACTCAACAGAATCTTTGCTCTGGAGACGAACGACGATCAAGACATTGTAACTCTTTTTATTTTATTATTTCTCACATCCAGTCTCGTAAATAAAAAACAAACAATTACATTTTTTATAGTGTATTTTTTTATATTGTGTTTTATTGAGTTATAGCTGAGCGATTTAGGCTGTACGTAAGCTGTATTTATATAATGTGAGTGTCCATTTATGGTAATCATAGTAATAAATGTCATGCCACTGATTTCATGCCTTCACGACTTCATTACACTACCGCAGCGCCGCCACCACCAGCAGGCAGTGATGCAGCGACCCTCACGTGTTTCTGTTGATAAAATGGAGGCAGGGAAACGTAAAATTGATACCATAATAAAACAAGATCATAATTACGAAGGCGCAAACAAGCATGATGTGTATTTCATCACCTATTTGTCATCTTTCCATCCACCCAAACATCAATTCGTCATATATACATATAGACAGAAAAAAAGTATTGCGTCCGTGTGCTCATACAGCCGCCACACAAGGGTAAGCAATCAGGGACACAAGCAAACACACACGATTGGCTACATTGAAGCAAATAAACAAAACTAGTTCATAAATTACTGACAAATTTATTAGCAAGTGAAAGTGCACGGATACAGCATGTGGGGCGAACATACATACACACACACACACACACACACACACACACACACACACACACACACACACACACACACACACACACACACACACACACACACACACACACACACACACACACACACACACACACACACACACACACACACACACACACACACACACACACACACACACACACACACACACACAGACACACACATCATAAGTGTATTTTAGTAGATTATATATGTCATAGATTAATATCAGATAAAGAGATTATGTCCAAATTTTACTGAATATAATTTCATAGTTTTTCGGCTGCGTCACACGAGCGTCCGTGAGCGTCCATCAAGTGTTTTGTCTCCGAGGTGACGTTTTGAAGGTGAGGAAGGAAGGTGAAAGGTGTGAGTCGCGGCTCTGGGTGAGGTGAAAGGAAAGCAAGAGGTTGAGAGGTTGATTAATGCCTTTTGTAGATATATGTGTGTGTGTGTGTGTGTGTGTGTGTGTGTGTGTGTGTGTGTGTGTGTATGTGTATGTGTGTGTGTGTGTGTGTGTGTGTGTGTGTGTGTGTGTGTGTGTGTGTGTGTGTGTGTGTGTGTGTGTATGTGTGTATGTGTGTTATTTATTAATTTACTGCTTATTTCTTTTACCATTTTATTTATATAATTAAAGCCACACTATCGTTCCATTGCCAGACGCCTGAGCCTTGTGGTCCTGAACCCTACAAGGCTTGTGGGAAGGATGGTGGGATTGGCATCACATTTTCTCTTAATTTTTCAGTTGTACCATTTCTTGCAGTTTTGAAAAAGGACAAATACATTTCCTGCGGAATCTGAAATTTTCAAGCACTGCATATACAGCGCGTGGTTGTTCATTTATTTATCTGTTGATCAGTTAGCAAGCGGGCTTCGTAAATTTTATTGATTGCATACTAGGTTTGTAGCAACAGTGATTTAATCAGGCCTTGAAATTTTGTTCTTGAAACCATTTATGATTCATTTAAAAAACATTTAACCCCATTTAGTAACATTGTCTTAATGCTTACAGTAAAACATATGATATGACGGAATCTCTGTTTACCTGAAAAATCCTGTCTATCTGCCCTTGTGGACGGAAACGAGATATGTTCATTTTTACAAACCATTTCCATCCCATTTTGTCATGTCATTCAACTCTGTCACGTCCATCTCGCGCCCTCACTCGTTTTCTTCATGTACCAGACCTGTGTTTTTATGAATATCGAATTAGTTGTGTGTGTGTGTGTATGTATGTGTGTGTGTGTGTGTGTGTGTGTGTGTGTGTGTGTGTGTGTGTGTGTGTGTGTGTGTGTGTGTGTGTGTGTGTGTGTGTGTGTGTGTGTGTGTGTGTGCGTGTGTGTGTGTGTGTGTGTGTGTGTGTGTGTGTGTGTGTGTTAGTGTGTGTGTGCCTGCCTGCCTGCCGTCCTGCCTGCCTGCATGCTTGTCTGTCTATTTGGCTGCCTGCCTGCCTGCCTGCCTGCCTGCCTGCCTGCCTGCCTGCCTCCCTACCTGCCTGTCTGCCTCCCTACCTGCCTGCGCGCTCCCGTAATTAAATGCACAGCTTCTAATTACAAGTGGCACTCAATACCTGTAGAGGATTTCTTTATGTGTTTTGGATACTTAATCGTGAAGCTTCAAATATATGTAAAAATGAAAAAAAATATATAAAACAGTAAGGTTCAATCAAGGCAATTTATTGTCCTTTATGACAGTATTAACTCTACGTATATACAAAATAAAAAAAGGAGTGAAATTTGTATTAAATCTAAATAAATACAGACAGGTAGAAAGCGTCAGTAGTATCCAACTCCAACTACAAAAAAGAAAAAGAGAAAAAAAAAGGCTTTTCTCTTTACAATATTTAATTTTCGAAACACTTTACATATATTTCTTCTTTAATCTGGAACTCCATAACTAATTGAATCTACTGGAACGATTCATACTTGTTGCTCACATTTTGCAATTCGTGTTTTTGGTTGTTTACACACCATTTCAAATAAAAGTGTTTTTTTCATATATTTTGTGGCA
>JAXIVD010004509.1:0-10000 GCA_036785275.1 Cancer borealis | reverse complement strand
GTATTATCATCTTGTGTCCTTATTAATGTATTACTATTCCCGATAATTTGTTCTTGTAATAATTGATAATAACCGATTTATATAGTAGAGTATTACCATCATCATCATCATCATCATCATCATCATCATCATCATCATCATCATCATCCTTTCATAAGGTAACATCTGCTTTTACTGTTGATTATGTTTATGATTGTAATGGTGTTGCTGTGATGGTATTGTGAGTGATAGTGTGACGGTGTCGTGGAGGTAGTGATGATGTTCTGGAGGTGATAGTGAGGAGGTGGTGGTGGTGGTGGTGGTGGTGGTGATAGTGATGGTGGTGTGGCTGTGTTGGTGTTGCTGCATTGTTTTTGATTTGTTCATTGCTGTTTAGACAAATGAGATAATAATTTCCTTATATTTACAGTAATTCCTACATTCCTTAATGCATTTTTTTTTTATACTTTTTCTTGCCTCAGCACTCACTCTAATTAGATATAAGCGGTCCAACTGTCTCTGAAGTTTATTTTAGGTTACTTAGCATCTCCATTAATTCGGTTACAATTAATATTTTTGTTATAGCATTGTAGAGTAAATAGAAAATATTGTTGAATTATTTATTTCACTCCTTTTCCAAACATAAAGGATCAAAGATGTCACACGTAAACAGTCATATAAAGTAGTGAAAAATTGGCGTTACTCTGAGAAAAGTCAATCTTCCTGAAACAATGTCTGATGTGTAATGTAATAATTGTCCTAACACTGCACTTGGCTGACACTCATTCCCACCACTCTGTTAAGTCAATTCCAGCTCTTAGAATAAACTTCTTCCTCTATTATGTGGTATCTTTATAGGTATATTTCCTATGTTTTAATGGTAATAATTGCCATTTTGTAAATAACACATAATATATTTGTACTTTTCTGTTCAATCTCTTCCGTACAACTTTTATTACACATTTACTGCACACACCTGGCAGGTAAGCACATCAAACATCCAGGTGTTCTTGTTCTTGACACACTCAAGTCCCATCACCCACGAGTAACACATTGGTCACTCTGCACTGTGCTCACGTCTGTCTGGTGACCTGCATTCCCTCTAGGGCGGCGTGTGTGAAGTGCTCAACCAATTCTTTATCCGATGAAAGATTTACACTGGGCGGCGGCTTCCCTCCTGCTGCTAATTGCCTATTATAAGTGGTTTGATTAACACCGCCCATACATGGGTTCCATAAATTACTGTTGATATTTGACACGTTACTTTTAAGAACCGTTATTAGTTAAAACGTCTTAGCATAACCTGTTTACTTTCGAGGACGCGTCAAGGCAAACACATCTTGTTCTGTACTTGTGTTGACGCTCCTCTTTACATTCGTTTTTGAACCATTGATTACCTCAAGGATGCCTCTGTCCCGGCCATGGAGCAAGTGTACTCCTTTATCATTGCATTCACAATGGCACACTTAGTACCGTAACAAAGGCCAGTCATGGATATGTATTTGCAGCAGCAGCAGCAGCCGGTAGTTTGCTTGTCATAAATCCAAGGCGCTAATAATGCAGCATGCATCATAGAGGCGCCTAGGAGTGCTACGTGCTGTTGATTCCTATGATATTTTCACACTTGTATATTAATCAAGTGAGTGGTGAACAAAGACTTACAAATTACCGAACACAAGGCACATGTGTTATCTGAGGGAACCTTCGAGTCTTGGCAGCTTAGTTCTGATTCCAAAGCATTATCGATTTGGTCAAGTGTTGAATACTTTTCGAGAGTTGTGGAACAGTGCGGTTTTCATCGCGGGTTTAACGAACTTTGTCTCCACAACTAGATAAGAAACAGTATCTTATCACACAAGGATGACACGAGATGATGTCTCATTGGTCACGTTTGAATATTCCTCCAGCGTCATGCAAGGGTTGAGAGGCAGTGCATGGTATGTACATCCTTGTGTGTGGAGGATGGTGGTGCAGGTACTGGGAAGTTACTGACTGTAAATCTGGTTAGATTTTCTTTTCCATTAATCAGTTATTTGGGAATTTCTTTTTTCAGAGTAAAAGGTAATAAGGTGTAGTATTTGGAAAGGACCACAAGCTTCAGTAACGAACAAGAATACATTGACTCAAATATATAACTATTTTGTTAACTCGTTTGACGGCAAAGGTCTGCTAGAGGTCCACAATGACCGGTGGAGGAGCGTCACCTGGGAGTCGGTGTCCAAGAACTCATGTTTGCTATCAAATAGTTCTTCTCCGTAAGACAGAGTGATTCTGGGAATATCCAGGCTTGAGGTCAACCTTGGGACTCCTCCGAGAATGAGTGGTATCAGCTGACCATGTGGTGTGTAAATAAAAGGCTTTTAGGGGGTTTGGACCATCGGCCGCCGGACACTCAAGTGCACGTCCACTGTTCAGATCCTAAGATGGTGAGTGAGCGACGAGAACTGAGACTTCCAGACCATTACCATCACCATCACCATCACCATCACCACATGGAAACACACTCATCATTGTACTAAAAGGAAAGGAGTAAAGAGGGGAAGAAAGAATAGAACAAAAACAAAGACGATGTGGTGGTGGGTGAGGTTTAGTTGTTGGTAGTGATGGTCATCGTGTCCACAGACGACCACATTCATATCGACCCGTGGCTGGCGGCGTTCCAGTCCCAGGCCTCGAGGTAGTCACTGTTTGAAGAGCAATAATTATAGCATCATTATGTTGCTTGCTGTGTCCGCGTGGTATTTGCTCTCTGCTCCTTGTCTTTTATGGATGACCGAAGGTGTACCGGGCCATCCTTGGCCATCTGTACTCACGCGGCACCTGATGGGGACGCAAGGGACGCACCACTACGATATGACAGTGGATCTTACTTGTTTGGTGGATGAGACAATTGCTGGGAGTTTTGAATTTCGTTACAGTAACTACCTGAAAGTTGAATTATTCTGTTTATATTTAAATAGTAAGTTTTTAGTGAAGCTGCAAGTCAGACTCGCATTATAAGACCAACGACCTGGTATTTCACACACCATGAATGGCAAGTGTTTCTCATCAAGGTCAGGAAGGCAAAAGCGGCGTCTTTTAAACACAGCGGCAGTTAACTCACCTTATATCTTCATTGGAAAGCGTTTTAAAGGAAAAAATGTGCATGTCTACAGCACAAGAGAACACACCATAAGCGCACGCACAAACACACACACATACACACACACACACACACACACACACACACACACACACACACACACACACACACACACACACACACACACACACACACACACACACACACACACACACACACACACACACACACACACACACACACACACACACACACACACACACACACACACACACACACACACACACACACACACACACACACACACACACACACACACACACACACACACACACACACTACCTACACTTTCCTCTTGTCAGCCTGGCAGCAGTCGATACAAGGGACCAGTTTCAGGTTATTCTCCTCCTGCTCATAATAGTGGTTGACGAAGAGGAAAAGGTTCAGGTTTTGTGCAAGTACTGAGTGCAAGGTGATCAGCTTCCCGCTCTTTCCCTAACTTACAAGGCGGAGGGAATATAAGACAGAGAAGGAGGTGAAGTAAAGCAGTGTTTACGCTGAAGATTTACATGCCATCCACCACGTTCTCTTGCAACTTATGGAAAACTGATTCCTGCATTCCAAGTAAGGTCTGTACGTCATTACGAGCCAGGGACAGATGTGGGAGGCATACATTTGGTTAGAGTGCGAGGCCGCGCTGGGGAGTCACTTGGGCTGAAAGTTATCCGCTTTCACAGGTAGAGTTCCGCGGGCGTCCCTCAGCCAGTTGTTTGTGTGATGGTTTCCGCGCGGGAGTCGCTGCGATGCTCGTTTTCCTTTATCTCTTTTGCCGTGAGCTGTGTTGTTATAAGTATTTGCAGACACCGCTTCGCTAGTCCTCGCTTGACGTGGTGTTCCCGTGAGGGCAGCAGCTCGCCTTGTTCAGGGTTATCAAGCTGCATCCACTGGGCTGAGGGTGTTAGGTGAGTGTGAGCCGGGGAATGGATGACAAGTACTCCGCCGCCTCGTAGCCTGACGCTGCCTCCCCCGATGAGTGTGATCGATGCAAGATACTCGTGGAACAACTTGCGTTTTGTCACGATACAGTTTCAACAACTTTCAGGCGAAGGTTTAAACCAAATAAAAAAATGCTAAATCCTAATTTTATTTATGGTATTGAAATCAAAACCAAATTTATCGTGAAATTACGATATATGTGAACCTTTCGTAAAATTAATGAAGAATACATAGACAATAACATTAATAATGACGTATTGCAGTTATTTTATATCGGAAATTTTGTTTTCTTTTGCACTCAGTCTGTCACCAGATTGACTCACTCAGGCGAGGGACATGGCCGCGCACAGACACCGCTTGCTGAATACTGCGTCGTCTTCCACGTGGTCACGACACACACCATACTAAAACACCTACAATGAATACAGCTCCATCTTGCTGTACACTAAATACAGGAGTGGTTCCGCCGAAGAGCCTTGCACCCCGTTAGAGGTAGATCGACCCCGCTGACCCTCACACCCCTCACACCCGCGCTCCGGCGACATTTCTAATTAATTCTGCAGTTTTTACTTGCATCGTATTCTGGCGGCTGTTATTGTTCTCGCTTCTGGTAGGATTTACTGCACTTTGCACGTTTTTCATTAGTCATCGATGGGGCGAGTGGAGCGACAGAGGAAGAGAGAAGAACACTGTTAGGTTGTGAGGCTGACAATATCCAGCGTCGATCTGATGCAGGTTTTCGTTCCAGGAGTAAAGGACTCAATCTTCTGTTTCTTTTTCTTTTGGAAGTGAACACTGAGGAACGAGGCGACGTACTCGTAGCCTGTCATTTCTGTGCATAAAATGTATTGAGTAGGTTGTTGTAACTTGAGGCCAGTGGGAAGACCTGGAGGAACATGGTTTAGGTCGTGTTTCTGTGAGTGACGAAGCATAAGAATAACACAATCAACTATTAATACGTCGCAAGAAATCAATGTGTAGAGTACAAGAGAACAAGGTTACGCGCGGTGACTACATACAACAACCTTTCAAGTTTATCCTTAGTAATGAAACCAACATGAGAACTAAATTGTCGCCTTCTGACGCCGACGGAATGAATCAATAATGAAGCAGTCACCGGAATGATCAGTAACAACAGTTCTGGTAGTGAAATACAATTAAAATATATCCGAACAGAAACCATCAAGTGTGTGTGTGTGTGTGTGTGTGTGTGTGTGTGTGTGTGTGTGTGTGTGTGTGTGTGTGTGTGTGTGTGTGTGTGTGTGTGTCTGTGTCTGTGTCTGTATGTGTGTGTGTGTGTGTGTGTGTGTGTGTGGGTGTGTGTGTGTGTGTGTGTGTGTGTGTGTGTGTGTGTGTGTGTGTGTGTGTGTGTGTGTGTGTGGATGTGTGGATGTGTGTATATATGTGCGTGTGTGTGTATGACGAAAATATTGAATGTCTCGCTGTGCCCTGTCATTACCCGTGGCTGCAGTTATTACTCTAAAGTCGTCTCTGGAGCGTGTCCGAGGAAAAACTGAGACCGACTCACCGCCAGGCCACAGGGAACCACAATCGATAAAGAATCCGTGATGGAGATGAGGGAGTCTGGTGATCGTTACACTCATTTATTGCAAACTTATAACTTCTGATGATATGACAGTCGTAGCTGATGGTGATGATCTCCCTAATAGGCGCCGGAAGCACAGGCTGCCGCAGCGCACTCCAGGGAAAAGTTCAAGGAGAAGCTGGAGGGACACGGCAGGTATCTATTTTGACGACAAGCAAAGTACTAGACTCCTGTGACAGACGGTAAATGATTATTGGCAGACGGTCGAAGGAAGCGGTTGACGAACGCCATCTTATCACCGGAGACCCTGAGGCAAACACTTGTATTGTGGTGCTGCGTCAGGCCGCTGCAGACACCTCACGTCCTCGCGGTCAAGCTTGTAGGGCGTACTGTTCTGTGAAGCCAATCCAAAGAATATGTAAGGTCCTGATGTGTATTTAGTGGAGCCGCGACATAGTAGTACAAAGAGTAATGCCGTTGAGGCCCCTGCGGTGAGCGTGTGGGTGTGGGTCTTGCAGGTGGTCGAGTCAGTATTTGTGTACGAAACAGGTTCCTGCAGTAGATGTTCAACAACTACTGGCGTTCTGCAGTGAAAGCAATCGCTGTCAACGGCAACTAAATGATGTGACGGAACATAGACGGAAATTATAAAAGCCCACTAAATCTGGCCTCACCGCGCCATTAACATGACAGATGCGTCACCTGTTGTGTCTTTATCTTGCTCAGATTATAATTTTTTTATTGAATGTCTTTGAGCACAGTTAAACCGGTAGCTCTGTGACACACCACGCAGGCAGAACAGGCTCTCATAATGTATTTTTGGCTCCTCAAAGAGAATTAACAAGTGATGACGTTAGTTGCCTTGAATGGTAATGTTTCATCACACTAAATATAAAGGTGTTCGTTTGCCATTCCACAAGAAGAAAATGACAAAAAGTTGCTCAAGGATGAAGGTCGCAGCTCCCGAACCTATGGATGGTGGCGTGGGAAGCACAAAGAAAGGGACTCATGTTTGCAGTGAAAACAATTCTCCAAGTGCTGCTCAGAAATAGGATATATTCATCCTTACAAGGTGTGTGTTCTTTTATCTTTTTGTTTCCGGCCGCTGCCTCAAGCACTACTTCAGAGTGGAAAGTCCATCCTGAGTGTAATATAAGCCATTCAGACCCATCATTATCCAATCGTGCGTCAAGGCACAGACAAACTACGTGGGGAAGCGCGTGACCCTGCCGTTGACCCTTGTGGGCAGCGGGGCAGAGAACTTGGACGCCCACCCGCCCACTGAGCCCTGCAGCAGCCCACCCTGACGCCCAGTGGTGAGGGAAGCCTGAGTAACTCCTGCTCCAACACGCCGCGGAGACCCGACACTCGTCTTTGTTCTCCGCCCAGCGACAAGAAGTCCGCCCAGATATAGATAATAGATAATAGTGATTTTACGTTGCTTCCTTTCATTGCTGTTTCGATGAAGCGGGAAAAAATATACACCCATCAGATATAAAAACAGTGCGCGATAATAAATAATAAGTACGTGATGCCGACAGACAGAGCCTTTATTCCAAAGGTGACCCGGAGCAGGGCCGATCAAGTAACTTTTAATTTAACTACTTTTATCAGTTGCCGATAACATCATATTAATTAGTACTTAATCGTCCTCTGTTTAAACTCTTTTTTTGTTTTAAGTTAATTTTGAACGCCAGATGTATTTGACACCAACGTCTAATAGTTATCCTTCGGGCATGTTGCGGCGGGTCAACTCATTTCCTGAAGAGGGTCACCGTCGCTGGTCTTGAGACGCCACGCTCGGAATGGTGATGGTTTTAAAGGAGGGTTTACAGTCTAGAATTACCAAAGCTCATCTGAACATAACATAAATAAAACATAAAAACGGAATTCATACATGTTTTTTTTTTTAAAGTTCATTGATAATAACTGTTGACTTTCAAGAGTTCCTTAAGATCTATACAAAATACATGACGTCTCCCAGCTTCGTCAGGAGTCTGTGTCCTTCAGCAAGTCCCTTGAGTCTCTTTCACAGACAGTTGACGTGCATGGTTTTCTGTGCATGGTACAAAACTAGACAAGTTTTTTTGCGAACACGCGGCACTTCCACTCGCACATTATTATTACATTTTCCTCGTCAAGGCGCCACATCGCCCTGGCTTCTGCGAGAGGCAGAGCGGATACTTAGATATTCAACACCATTTCGCGTAGTGTGATAGAAATCCCTTTCTCTCCTGAAGTAAGCAGTAAACATAGACACACTCAGACGTCTCCAATAGACATGTCAAGCCCAGGCCTCAGCGGGGAACGCCAGACCGTATCCATGAGGAACTTACGAGCCAGACTGTCGGACTCCGAGCCGGCACATTCCATTAACTTCCCTCGCCGTCCAGGATAAATGCGCCACTAAACTTAATATAAGATCTGCAATTAAAAGGCTGATAATGGAGCGTGTCCAACTACAAATATCTTATGATGAGGGACCCCCAGCCTCGCCGCCTCTCGCTCGCTGCCCATACACAAGGCGGCTGCTGCTTCCCGGTAAGTTCTGGGCCGACTCATTGAGCGCGAGTTATTATCAATTAGATGCTGAGCCGTGACATTAGTTCCTGCGGCAGTGATAGACAGAAAACACCCATTCAGATGTATACTGTATCGCAAACACCTACGGTATAGAAAGCCAACGTGCCTCAGCTGTGGTCATCGTAATTACTTTTCTAATATTTACATATTTCTAATCAAATTGAATTAAACAATAAAAAACGAACTTGATACCCTGGCCTTCAAGTTACTGTGACTATATATCTAATTATCTATCAATATTTATATCTATCTATCAATCTATGTACCATCTGTATACCTCTATCTATCTTTCTATTAATTATCTAGTTACATATCTATCTGTCAGTCTACTTATTTATCCACATATGCATGTAGTATGCACGTATGTATGTGTGTATATACCTGTATACCTATCTATCTTTGTACATATATATATATATATATATATATATATATATATATATATATATATATATATATATATATATATATATATATATACATGCCTAGAATAAGGGAAGAGAGAGAGAGAGAGAGAGAGAGAGAGAGAGAGAGAGAGAGAGAGAGAGAGAGAGAGAGAGAGAGAGAGAGAGAGAGAGAGAGAGAGAGAGAGAAGAAACAGACAGACAGACAGACAGAAACAGACAATGCATGGTTATGTGGACGCGTGGAGAGAAGAGAAAGAGAAAGAGGTAGTGTGAGTGAGTGAGTGTATGTAATTTACTCCTCAGACAACAGTCATTGTAAGTACGTACTTGTGTCGATGAATATTTATAACTAAGGTGATGGTTCCATTTACTTTGCACGACCACCACCAAAACAAACAACTTCCGTTCCCAACATTACTTTGCATCAGCATTACGGTCGCGTCTAGGAATTAAGTGTAATTATCCCCGAAGAGAAGAAGTAAGTAAGCTGCAGGAAATGGGTCTTAACTACAGCTGAAGAGAACGCTGGGAAGAGTCTGATGCTAGTGTTTATCTGCGTGGCGGCATAGCGGCCATAACTCACACCTCCCAGACCCGCATAACTTTCTCCTCATAAATTCGTCATATTCAGTGATAAGTGGAGGCTCTTGACGGGCAGATAGCAAGTTCTTATCAGCAGCTTTGCCTCAGTCCGTATGTGTTGTTGACGGGAGATCTGTCACGGCATTAAGACTAGACCCTTGTTGTCCTTTCTACTCTTCCTCCTCTCATTCTATCGCTACCTTACACACTAAACAGCTATACTATCCTTGCTGTGTGCATGTGTGCGTGTGTGTGTGTGTGTGTGTGTGTGTGTGTGTGTGTGTGTGTGTGTGTGTGTGTGTGTGTGTGTGTGTGTGTGTGTGTGTGTGTGTGTGTAGGAGTGTAGCAGTGTGTATAATTGTATGCAAGTCGTTGGCTATCTTTAGTGTATGTATTTTCCTTTCTGTATATCCTTTTATAGTCGGTGTTATTAAGGTTTACATTGGTCCATCCCGAGGAGTGTTTGTTAACGTGTAGTGTTGTATAATGTTATGCACACCTAGATTAGTCCTCGCTTAACTGTGTCTCCCCGCGGCCCTAAGCTCTCGTTTTCTGTGCCATCCACGCGACAACTCCACTCTCGGATTAAGATTTCATTTACTCTGTTCACCAAAACCTTTCACTTCTTTTTCTCACTTTTTTAAAATTTTTAGATTAAGTATAATATGCATTCGTTTGGTCGGTGCTACAGTGAGACATATACACGGGGATGAACACTGTGTAAAGAGGGAATAAGAGAGGAAAAAATGTATGTAATAATTTAGATTCTTAACCTGCTTTGCTACATTTGGCGTCTGTGCTACATGCCATAGTAAGTAATATTGG
>JAXIVD010004508.1:12500-30000 GCA_036785275.1 Cancer borealis | reverse complement strand
CCTCGAGCTAAGGAAGGAGGAGACACAGGGACGCTTCCACTCCCCCACAATTAAACAGACACCCAACAAATTACGTACGCACGGCTACAAACCCATTTAATGACATTTACAAGTTTTTTCTTTGTCTTCTCTCGAGGGAGACACGCGCGACGGAGGGCGTGTCACCAGCCCGCGTGACTGGGTGGGCGGTGGGCGGCCAGGTCGAGAGAGAGAGCTAGGGTGGGAAGAAAGTGGTGGGTGTGAGGGGGAGAAGGGTTTGAGCGGGGATGAGGGGCGGACAAGCGTGGGAGTGTACTGTACAAGGGTGAACGTGGCGTGAAGCAGGGGGCGTGTGTGGGTGGCGGCAGGTGGTAGGGTTGAGGGTGGCAGGAGTGACTATACCACAGCGGCAGGGTGAGGCAAGGCAGGGTTGATTTGATGGTGGTCTAGGGTGGGAGTTGAGTGGCGTGGGTCAAGGATGCCACGGAATGAATTTGAGGTTAGGAAAGATAGAAAGCAGTCCTCTTTAGTGGGCAGAGACAGGTTGTAGAGGGATTCCTGATACACGGATGAAGAGCTGAGGCGAGGCGTGTAACATGACAGTGATTGGTGTGAACATCGTGCCAATCACTGTTTCCACAAGGGTGTGTCCTCACGCTTGTACCGGCAGCGTTGAGGAGGCTGCCTGTCCCTCTGTAGCAGTCAGAAGGCAGTGAATTATTGACGGACTGGAATATACTTATAAGACAGACAGAGTTGGAAGTAGGGTTGTTATAGCTGGTTAATCTGTCTCCTTGATAATGTTGAAGGAAATTATCTTGATTTTGTTTTTAATGAAGATGTTTTGCCTTTGTTGTATCTTACCTTAGTGTTTTATTTTTTATATTTTTTATTTGTTTTTCTTTGATTTATGATGAATTTCTTATTAATTCATACTCGTATCACTAATTGTTTCCGGTAGTAAAGCTTTCCTCATGTTTGTGAGAGAGAGAGAGAGAGAGAGAGAGAGAGGAGAGAGAGAGAGAGAGAGAGAGAGAGAAAGAAGAGAAGAGAGAGAGAGAGAGAGAGAGAGAGAGAGAGAGAGAGAGAGAGAGAGAGAGAGAGAGAGAGAGAGAGAGAGAGAGAGAGAGAGAGAGAGAGAGAGAGAGAGAGAGAGAGAGAGAGAGAGAGAGAGACAAAAAAAAAGTTACACCACATTTTGATATTTTGATTAATACTGAAAAATTAATCCCACATCCCAAAACTCAACATTTCTTAGTTATATACTTTACTTTATGTACTTTAATCATGTACTTCAGTCATGTACTTCACTTACCAGGGCGGACACAACTTTGCCTCAGTGTACAACCTACCCCTGGAGATGTCGCCCGCCCGCACGCCCACCCAGCCTACCACCACCACCCACTACCACGTGTTCAGTACAGTGTCTCGTGATGCTTGCTGTGCTTTGTGTTCTGCGCCGCCACCACACTCTGTCTCTCCGCTGCACATATGTTGATTAATTCTGTGGGATTTGGACAGCCACATTTGCCTTCTAAATTACCTGTTATAAAGAAATTTGAATACCAGAAATGCGTATTAATATGTTTTGTGCGGAAAGGTGAATGAACTTATTTAGAATAGAGAACAAGATTTTAAGCTTTGTTGACTGTATAACGCGAGAAAAGAAATGACTATTGATTAGAATGGACGAGGAAACGAGAGAAAGAAGATATTCACACAAAAAAAAAGTAGCAGAAGATAATGAGGAGCAACATATAGTGATACAGCCAATTGTAGGATATTAACATATAAACAAGCACTTCCAGCCCGGATACACACACACACACACACACACACACACACACACACACACACACACACACACACACGCACACACACACACACACACACACACACACACACACACACACACACACACACACACACACACATGAACACTGAATGGATGGAAACACTTCTATTAACCAAAGAATTTCCGAGTAAAATGAAAAATACATTGAAAGGAATATGTACCATGTGTGAGTGCGTGTGCGTGTGCGTATGCGTGGGCGTGTGCGTGCGTGTTTACAATGTGTTCCCTTGTAAGTCTGTCATAAAACTGTAACGTGGAACAGGAGGTTTAGTCGCTAGTGAAGGAGGAAGACATACGAGGCTTGACGGGTGCCTTGAAGTGCTGTCAGGCTTGTCCCATAGCAGGCCTGACACGCGGCTCCCACGGCTGTGTCATCCGTGCTGTGTCCTTCATAAATCATTCCTCGCGCCCATTCATTTCAAGTCCTGCAGCGGAGTCCTCAACAAAGCCGTGTGTTGCAGCGTCACTCCCGTCCTGTGTGACCTGAGGGAGTAGCGAGGTGCTCTCCCATACATTCTTCACTCTATGTATGAATCAGACTCACTTTTGGTATTCTCGTATCTAAATGTACTAAGGTATACCGGTTATGGAGTATATAAGTGATGAGTGTGGAAGGTGATGTCACTACTGTGAAGGTCATGTTTTAGTAATGAGTTATTCGGTAATTTTGATGATTTGATATATATTCGTATAAAAGATTTTCTACTTCTGAGTTAAAATTTTTTTTTTTCAAGAATGACGAAGATGTATATATTCAAATCACCTTGACTTTGCGTATCTCCAGTAGCACCATCTTTGAAACATCGAGGTACTGTAACAATTGTAAGAGGACCATTTGTGGCTCATAATTCTTCAGTTCACGACTTGACTTTCTATACTGCATTCTTTTCTGATGTCAAGAATATGTTACAGATTGATTTTTCATGTTCATTACTATAGGAATGGCGCTGCTTTCAACTCCTGGTTCAAAGATAAACTCAATACACGCTTGTCGCCTCATAAGTCTGTACCGAAACTGTAACCAGCTACATAAACAAGACCACACTTAGAAAGTTGTTGTTCAAGTCTATCTGGTCACCTGTGGGTGTATCCGATCCTAACTTTCAGTGTTAAAAGGTGTCCTGTCAGGGTGGCAGAAAGGCAGCAGGCGTAGGCAGCGGAAGAGTTGAATGCCAAGACTGTGTATGATCTGCCAAAAGGTGTAGGATTGTTATTGAAAAGTATGCAGCCAGTGCCAATGTGAATACGTCGCGGTGTGACTTCGCGTCAGCTGCAACATATTGTGTGGATTTCATCGAACAACAAAATTCATGGATCCAGCAATATACTTGTAGATGACGGCTTATGAAAGGCAGTGGCGGTGGCCCACACGGTGGAAGCGTTTGCTGTCTGTTAAATGTAAATAACATCATTACATGATAGGCGTTTATGACAGGAGCCTTAAAGAGAAAGATTTAATATTCAACCAATATTGATGAACACTTCATGGGAACGCATGCATCTCTATGATATTATTCAATTAGTGCACGTTTTGGAATGTGAATGGAAATGTTTTTTAAATGAAAAAATTGCAGCACAGTAAACGCACTTCAGGGCAGGGCAGGCGCTGTTCAGAAGAAAAAAAAAAAAAAGCTCTTTCAAAAAAATGAAGGCAAGCTGTAAAACTTTTTGATCTGTGTATACTTTGTTTGGAGAGAGTATTAGTAATAACTGAAATGGAAGATAAGATGGAATGTCGGAGTAGAGCGTCTCGAGTGAAAAAGTTACTCTTTCTTCTGGGACGACACGAGCGTCAGTGATACAGTCTGATTACGTCTCCCAAGTCACGTTGTGTTTACGATGCGCCAACAATCACGCCGACACACACTCAAACTAACGAATACACAAGTTATACGTGTGTTTCATCATGTACTTGTAGCTGGAGAAACTTTGATGAAGACGTGACGAATACATCCGTCCAAAGGGACGTGTTAATGAAGACTTGCTCTTACGACGAAGTAGGTGTATACCTTGGAATACAATGAAAGGTGAATTGTGCCATCATAGACGTGAAGTGTCGCCTTGTATCCAGGGGGGAAGGAAGGGACGCACGTCCACGCCACGCACGGTGCTTGAAGAGACGGAAATGAGTGGCGTTACGAAGGCCTCTCAAGCGTACAACGTGGCATCTTTATCTTTACCAATAATGATCAGGATAATGATACTACTTCCTGATGCTGCTGATGATGATGAAGCGATGATATATGTACATATACCACACACACACACACACACACACACCACACACACACACACACACACACACACACACACACACACACACACACACACACACACACATATATATATATATATATATATATATATATATTATATATATGTATATATATATATATATATATATATATATATATATATATATATATATGTATATATATATATATATATATATATATATATATATATATATATATATATATATGTATAATAATATTATTATCAATGTTAATGATAACGTCAATGATGATAATAATGATAATGATAATGATAAATGGTGATAATAATAATTATAATGATATTAATAATCTTAATAATAATTGTAATAATAATGATGATAATAATGATAATAATAATAGTAGTAATAATGATAATACTAATACTGATTATGATAATAATACTAATAATGACAATAGTAATCACAATAATAGTAATAATATCTTATTCTTAATAATAATGACAATAATTAAAATAATGATAGTAATAATATCAATAATAGTAATTGTAATGATAATGATAGCAATAATAATAATGCTAATAATAATAAAATAATAATAATAATAATAATAATAATAATAATAATAATAATAGTAATAATGATAATAATAATGATAATGATAATAACAATAATAATGATAATAATAATAATGATAGTATTAATAGTAATGATAATAATAAATAATAATAATAAATAATAATAATAATAAATAACAAGACGTCTATCTACATACACACACATTTAATCCCTCACACCTTACCTTAAGTCCTTGAGGGGAGAAGGAACACATTCTAACCTTACCAGAATAATAATAATACACTCTTATATGTATATTTCATCATCATTTATTTATTAATTCATATTTGATCATATTTTGTTTATTTCATCATCATCATCATCATCATCATCATCATCATCATCATCATCATCATCATCATCATCATCATGCGGTGGACAGTTTGCATGAGAGGGAAGATTTGCGTTCATGGTCGTTGCAGTTTCCTCTTTTCCTCGTCCTGCCCCAAGATTGACTTTAGCCTCAGGGCTCCCTGCTCACTCCCGCCCTTCCGCCAGCCTCTGATGGGAAGTCATGAGTGAGACGTTGTTTTGCTTCCAGGAGACCGTTGGGAATGTGATGAACAGAGTGGTGAATGTCACTGCACAGAAACTTGTAGCTGGACATCCGTGTTTGCAGTTCTGTGGATGCTGTGTGTGCTCCAGTGACGTTAATTTGTGTGTGTGTGGGAGTGTGGGATCTAAGGATGGTGTATGTGCTGTGTGTGGGCCATGAGGATGCTGTGTGTGCTCTCATGATGTTCCCTTCTTGGCTATCATGCAGCATCTGTGGCCAGTGTGTGTTCGATGCGGCCTCTGATTAATGTTCTCAAAATTAACTTATTTGGTTCCTTATATGGTTAGCTCATGTGAAGGCGATGATTTGAGGGTTAATGTTGACGTTGTATTGATGTCGTTAGGCTGTTGCTGTTGTATTCACTAGTCATTGAAAGATAGTGTGTGTGGTGTGTGTGTGTGTGTGTGTGTGTGTGTGTGTGTGTGTGTGTGTGTGTGTGTGTGTGTGTGTGTGTGTGTGTGTGCGTGTGTGTGTGTATGTGTCTTTAGAATTATGCAACACTTAAAAAATCATTATACATACTTCCCCGGCTGTCACGCAGCGAGAGTTTCTGGCAACATACAAGGTGGTGTGAAGTAGTGTGCTTTAGAATAAGACATCATATATTTCAAGCAACCTCACAGGCCTAACATTTGGACTCCTGACGTAAGGGGGGGGAGGCGTTAAGTTAAGGTGAAGGTGACGACTCTCCTCAACACTCACGCACAGGCTTTGAGTGGAGCAAAGGGCTTTCATAGGTATATTTAATTGGAATACTTGGTGTGAAGAGTCCTGCTTTTAGTATACTTAGCGAGACTTTGTCCAAGAAGGCAGTAAGCCGGAAAGATACCCTTACAAACACAGGAGAGGAAGCAGTAGAAAATCTTTAGTATACGAATATATATATACCACACAATATCGTCAGAAAATAGTATACGTTAAATACACATATGAATATTATGAATATTTTTTATATATCTCTAGAGTTCGGTAAATTATCTGTGATGTGAGGAAGGGTCATGAAGCTTCAGGGATCATTAGGGTTATTTTGATTAAGGATGATATAAGGGTTACGGTCCGATGATTCTCTCTCTCTCACGGTACAGAAGGTAGAGTGTGGCTGTGCTGTGCTGTGCCTTGTCTTTCCTGCTTTCAAGGGACGATGACCTGCTATGTGTAACGCTGTTTTAGTGCTGTTGAATACTTAATTTAATAGTGATTCATAGTAATAGTAATAGTAGTAGTAGTAGTAGTAGTAGTAGTAGTAGTAGTAGGTAGTAGTAGTAGTAGTAGTAGTAGTAGTAGTAGCACTAGTAATAGTAGTAGCAGTAGTAGTAGTAGTAGTAGAGTAGTAGTAGTAGTAGTAGTATTTGTATTAGTTTAAGTATTAGTTTTAGTATTAGTAGGTATTCTATGAAGGGTGGTTTTCTGAAGTTCATCTTGCAGTATACTCTTAGAGGAGGATGAGGATCAGAGAGAGAGAGAGAGAGAGAGGGAGAGAGAGAGAAGAGAGAGAGAGAGAGAGAGAGAGAGAGAGAGAGAGAGAGAGAGAGAGAGAGAGAGAGAGAGAGAGAGAGAGAGAGAGAGAGAGAGAGAGAGAGAGAGAGAGAGAGAGAGAGAGAGAGAGAGAGAGAGAGAGAGAGAGAGAGAGAGCGAAAGAGCGAGAGAGAGAGAGAGAGAGAGGGAAAAAAAGATAATGTACCCATGCTTAGCTCGGAAAATGCAGATAATCCATCATTGTTCACTGAAATAGTCATGTTGATCACTAATTGTGTGACTGAATCAGGCACGGATATCAGACCCTCAACCTATCTTTTCTGTGCCCTATGGTCCTTGTTTTCCCGGCGTGCTGGGAGGCTGGTTCTCTTTAGGATAGACACAGAAAGAGAAAGAAAGAGAGAAAAAAATACCAGTTCACAGGGTTCGCAGATTTTTCCTCTTTTTTTGCGCATAATTTTTGCATCCGTTTGTTGTTTTCTAATTGAAGTATTGCGTTTAGGCGTCACCATTAGCATTCCAATACACTCGACCATTTTTCAGAGTAATTTCACAAGTGACTCCCTCCTCGATGTGACGGTGATGTGGTTATCGCAGCGGCTGATCTACCGGTATATTCCAAGGTTCTGAATCCTGGCTGGGCAGGTGACACATCGCTAACTCGGCTGTCCATCCACCTTTCAAGAGCTGGTCACTAAATAAGTACCCGAGGGAGGCACACACTCTACCCTGGCGAGCTACTGTGCCGCTGAAGAGGACTCGCTGACCCCACGCACTTTGCTACCCATATTCCAGTGAAAGTTCAGCTCCTGTTCAAGATAGTGAGTCTTGGCGGGAATTTACGTGACAGATATGAAGTAGAAGGTATAGTGATGCCAGACAGACACGTATGGAATGATGCACATACACGAGGCGTCTTACAGCATAAGAACACGTGTACATGACCCTCCAGGATGTCCCACCAGTACCCAGAGCCCCAAAAGAGCATCACTTAACCCCTCTCAGACACCACTGGCCATGGAAGTTACTGTGCTTGTGCGTGTGTCTGGTAATGTTGATGATGTGATAGTCTTTGTGTTACTATGAGGGTCGTGGGGAAGGCTAACCGGTTGTCACAAGGTCGAAGGGCAAGGCTGTGGAGGTGTGTGTGTGCATGAAGGTAAATGGTCACCTGTCACCTGCCTGCCACTGATCTGTTTTTATTCTTATTATTATATAGATCATTGAGTGCGTGGGATTTAGTGATATAATAGAGTAACTTGATAAAGGTATTGACTTCTCCATCTCTCTCTCTTTATCTCTCTCTCTCTCTCTCTCTCTCTCTCTCTCTCTCTCTCTCTCTCTCTCTCTCTCTCTCTCTCTCTCTCTCTCTCTCTCTCTCTCTCTCTCTCTCTCTCTCTCTCTCTCTCTCTCTCTCTCTCTCTCATAAATGTGAAGGGACAGAACAAGGCCGATTACCGAACAGTTTATCCCGGAGGAGGCAAAGGGTAAATGTGGCTTCAAGTGCAGGAAAACAGTGGGCAGGAAAATGATCAGTAAAGTCTTGTGTAGCGAGGCTTCTGGACGCACGCACGCACGCACGCACGCACGTATGCACTCAACTGGTCTAGAAAATAAATGAATAAGAAAGTGTAAAACAAAGTAAATAAATAGAGACATAAATAAATGATTGAAAGAGCGAATAAATACCATAGATGTAAAATATATATATAAAAAAAAGAATAAGTTTTCGTTATAAACTTTTCTAAAACCGAAAGTTGAGTAAGATAGAAAATAACATGAAAGAACACAAGCCTCACTCACTCCTTAATCTGATACCGTAATAACACCACACCACACCACACCACACCACACCACGCCACACGAGCTGAGGTGAGGTGAGGAAAGGAGGCGGCCATTTCGTGACCTTCACAACACCCGCTTCACCGCATCAATAGTCAAGCCTCCGAAGCCCATCTCTCAGAGCCTCTCGTGGTGCTATGATGCTCAGCTCACAGAAAGTATCAAGCGGTGACGCCAACACGCTTTGCCTTTTCGTTTCTGGTCCGCTCTAAGTAAAAGCTGGGTTGATCTAAAGTGTTGTTATTGAAGTTGTTGTAATATTATGCTGCTGCTTCTTCTTGTGTGTAATGTACTTTTATTTTTTTTTACGGTATATTCCTTCACATTCTTTTATTCTTCCTCTCGTGAAATTCTTTTATTTTTACGTATTTTGACACCTGAGAGACTTGATTTATAAACGACAAATGGTGTTTATGTAGCTCGTTAGACAGGATACAATAAGAAAAAGTAAGTTTCTTCAAGATTTAGCCAAAGATAAAAAACCACAACTAAACTACTTTCAGGATAAGCCAATGTAGAAGACGATAGAGTAAAAGATGATCCAATTATTACATTAGAAAGACCAAGACAACTGACACAAGAGGTTATAAATCTTCTACAGGAGGACTACATAAAGGGCGTGACATTTTAGCTGAGTGTACATAGGAATCTTTGTAGTAGTGATCAACTATTACTAAATTTACATTAACACGACAAAGAGTGAGTCTAGAGAGAGAGAATCAGGAGTAAGAGAGTGTAGGAGTAAGAGGGTAGCGATCCTCCCCCTTCATCATTACAGCTTACCTCCAAATATCGTTATCATTGTCCCTGTAAACACTTCAGCCACTTGGTCTTAGGGTGTGGGTTAGCTAGTGTCTTCTTCCTAATGCTGGTTCTCCCCATCTCATAAGTTATATCCAGGGGAGCCATCTACTGCCTTTGCCAACCTCGTTATTTAGCTGGTGTGGTTGTGTATCGATAGTAGTGTTTGTTCGTCTCATTTTAGTGTAATGATTTGTGTAAAGTAGTGAACAGTGTGGTAATCGTTGTTATCTGATATATAATTACATGAAAGTTGATTGATTTACCTTGAATCTTCTTTAGTAAATTTAAGTTGAATCTACGAGGTTAGATAGAGGGTAAGATGACCAAAGCAATGCCTGTAATTCACTATAAGATAAGGTAAGGGTGGGTTTGCAAGGTGATCTTATTGGGTGTGTAAGGGAAGTGCTTGGTCAGGTGTCTCGTGTGTCTCTGTGCCTAACATTACAGCTTCGTCTCAATAATTATCATTCATGTTTTAATAGTGATTGAAACACACACACACACACACACACACACACACACACACACACACACACACACACACACACACACACACACACACACACACACACACACACATTCCTAGTATAGTGATGGTTGAAGCTCTCTACTTTCCATAACCAGTGTTCCTGTCTGTCTGTCTTCAGGAGTGACGTTAGGTATGAGACCATCCCCTCCTCTCTTTACCTTCCCTTCCAGTGTTCAAGGCTGCGATGGGAAGGCAGCCATAGATGTATAACTGATATAGCTAAAGACTTTGACGGATTTTATTGTATAGATTACAACTGGCACCAAATATGAGCTTGTCTTGAAGTAAATATAGTCGTTTAGTCTTGTGGATTAGTTGGGTTTGAGTAGTGTATTGTGGAGACTCTGGGAATGTTGAGTATCCAGTGTGGTATCTGAGTGGTTGTGGTACAGAGGGCACGTTCCACCCTCACTATAACCATGTGCTTCCAGGTGCTCCTTACTAAGATTTACATATGTGTATTTGGGGTTCTCGGCCAGTTGCCCATCTTGCCCACCTCTAAACCCACTACCAACCATCATGAATGCTGGGACAGTGCATGTACCGGTTAACTTTTGCCCCCTCCTCCCCCTGCAAGCCTTGTGTCCCTCTTGTGTCCCTCTTGTGTCCCATTACAGGTAAAATTGTGGCTACTTCACCGTGTGGCGTGTGATGTTCCCTTCTTGACTGCCTCTCAGATCATGCTCGAGGCCTGATATGAACAATAGTACCATCACGATAGCGAGTCAAGGGGGGGAGGCATCGCAGGGTTACATAGCCATTCCTGGGCCTCCGATGCGGGACTCGTGCACCATTCCGGAAGCTTGAGTGACCCAAAACTGTACAGCGTCCGGTGGCAGTCGCAAGTCACAACAAAATGACCATCAGACCACAAGAAGGAAACCAACGTAGAGCCCATAATCCCGTGTTCTGGGTTTGGAAAATGGACAAGGAAACAGGAGTATAAGCAAGGGTGTCCATGCCTGACGTCACTGTCGGGAAGCAAACACATAAAAATGAAAGAAAGAAAAAGAAGAAGATTGAAATGGTTATGTGGGAGACAGACGCCGACTCTCACTCTTGTAGGAATAACCCAACACACTTAATTGATTGAATAATTGTGGAATGTAATCGGTTTACCTCAAGGAAGACAGTAAAAGTAAAGCCACGATGTAAGTCAATAAGAATAGAGGAAAACCATTTTGAAATAACTCCATTTTAATTCATTGATTCATTTACTGCTTTTTATTTATCAATTTGTTTTTCAGTGTGTTAGAAATCCATCGTAACTTCACCTCCACGTGTGTGTTGCCCTTTACACCTTCTACTCCCCTTCCCTCTTCTCTCTTCCCCTACTCACTAACCTCTTGCCTTCCTCCCCTTCCTGACTGCCTTCCTTCCCTTCTCCTCAGTGTTTTCCGCCTTACAAGGGGACGAAGGGCTTTCACACGCCACATCCTCCCCAACAAGTGTCTGTCGCTGCTTCTTTAACACGAGATAAAGTATTGTTTTGATTTGTTTTGATCTGTGTGCATGTGTGAGAAGGTGTGTGTTGTATTTTAAACTTTTACTGAAATCTTGTACTTACGGCAACATGTTTTATGCTTTTGAGTGTTAAGAAATAGTAACTTTTAGTACTTATTATCTTGACGTGTATTTTAAGACCAATAATGTAAAGATATGAGACGGAATTGTGATTTTCTAAACTGTACAGCGTAGTCTCTAAGGATAAAATAAATAAATTGCAAATAATAACTTTTTTATTTTCTTCGTTAGTAGCGGCGGATTTAATTTTTTCGTCTTGTCACGCAAAATTTCCTTATCAATATTGTATCAAGCGATGAAAGTCACTGTAGATGCAAAGAAGACACATGTTCGTCAATCTCAAGGCTTGTAAGACGTAAATAAATGTAATAACTATAATTTTCGAATTTATTTACATACTAGAAGCCTTGGGGTGAGCGCGTAGAATCTTGCAGGAGTGACAGTGACATAGCAGGCAGGCAGACAGGCAGGCAGGCAGGCAGATAGGCAGGCAGGCAGGCAGGCAGGCAGGCAGGCAGGCAGGCAGGCAGGCAGGCAGGCAGGCAGGCAGGCAGGCAGGCAGGTAGGTAGGCAGGCAGGTAGGTAGACAGGCAGGCAGGCAGGCAGATAGGTAGGCAGGCAGGCAGGCAGCAGCAGGGGCTAAGAATACCACTACTGTTTACATTTGGTTCAGTAAATGGTTTTCAGACAGGTATTATATAAGCGGCCAGCGACTTCATCAAAACAAACAGCCGTGTTGACTGAAGGTACAGAGGATACTCCCCATTGTTGACATACCGCGTCGCCCCTTCTCCTGTAGGGCCACACACAGCCTGCTTCGCGCCCTCCTCCCCAGACACTCCCCGCCTCAAGGTGATCACAAAGCTGGCCCTTCTGTGTGTGTGTGTGTGTGTGTGTGTGTGTGTGTGTGTGTGTGTGTGTGTGTGTGTGTGTGTGTGTGTGTGTGTGTGTTTGTGTTTGTCATCGTCTTTTTAGGATTTATTACGAAGGGAATGATTGTATTTGTCGTACCTGTATTTAAGGGCTTGTACAGGTATTACTTCATTGTTACAAGGGAAGGTAAACATTGCATGGCGCTTTCTGACCGGCGTGTGGCAGTATTTTGTGTCCTTGATAACATTACATCTTTATTTAGTGTGTGCAGCTTATAATTTCCAGTCATTCTTTGAACACGATGCCTCATTTGTAACTATTCAGTCCTTTACATATAGTGAACGGCTCGAGTTTATCTCCATCAGTTTAATTGTTTGAATTGTTTGATCTTCAAAGGTAGAGTCTGCGTTTAGTACCTGTATACGTACACCTGTGAGCTGTGTGTCCTAATAATCTGGTCTTGCTGATGTATTTGTAGGTCAGGACAGCGACTCCGGTCAAAGGCTCTGTGTTTTGGGAAATGACTAACACACCTAAATTTCATGAACGACCTTGAATACTTGTCACTAAACTTCATAAGAGCATCAGTGTACAAAGAATAGATAGATTACAAATAGAAGAGCGATATAGAGTGCATTTTGAGGGACACTAAATCGTTTCTTGGCTACAATCACACGTCCTCCATCTTGTGTGCTTAGAATATATAAGTAATTTGGCAACACGTGATAAACTAACGCTTCCTCACTCTGGAATTAGGTTTTGAAACGTGTGTCTTATGAGTTTATTGAATTAATATGATTTGTTATAGCGCAACATCTTAGAAACCTCTTTCATATTACCCACAAAGCAACATGGGAGGAAAGAATGATGAATTGTATCTCGTAATGATGTTAATATTCCATTGATGAAGCAGTGTTGTTATTCTTGGAAGTTATAATACTGTTTTGAGTCTTGTGTCAGTCAGTGTTGTCTAAGTGTTACGTGTAGAGTAGAACGTATATACAAGATTTGAACTACGATTATACATTGTCTTATAGAAAATGTATAAGGAAATATTTGCAAGAATACCAGCCGTCAGCTCATTTGGTTTTCTTTCAGTGCTAAATAATGGCAGATCTTGAGTTGTTTTAGTATGTATTATAGAAGGTGTTGCAGATAGTTAGATTTACAGTAAACTCAGCGTTGTGCAGAAGGTTGTGTGTCATGAGTAAGTCAGGTGTTGCACTACGAAACACTCCTGGAACCAGAACTGAATAGGGAAGGTTTGTGTTCTCAGTTGTTCTCTAGGAAGTAACCTAACAGCTACTCTTGCTAGTCCTAACCTATTTTAGCAATCTCTCTCTCTCTCTCCCCCTCTCTCTCTCTCTGTGTCTGTCTTTGTCTCTGTCTCTCTCTACTGGAACAACGCAGGTCAACCAGGTCTTTCCACCTTTAAATATTCAAAAGTACGTCATGTCTACAAGCATCGTGAGGAGGAATAATTAGTGTCACCAATGTAATGCGGTGTTCAGAGGCTGTATTATTGTTATTATTATTATTATTGGAGGAAGGTGTTGCAAAATACAGCTTCAGGTCCTTACCACATCGTTCAGACTTCTTGATTGAACTGCAAGTGTACCTGAGTAACTATCGGTGTTTGGTGGTTCGTCAGACACACATTAGTTACTCTGTATTCGGTGTTCTCAATGGAATGTCAGATTTGCACTTTACTCCAGATTTGTAAGTTATGTCCAACTTTCAGATATCTTTGGTTTTATTCTCAAGTTACATCTGCTCCTTCTGCTCCTCTTGCTGCTCCTCTTTATCCTTTTTCTCCTCTATCTCCTTGTCCTTGTCCTTCTCCTTCTCCTTCTCCTTCTCCTCCTTCTTTTCCCTCTCCTTCTTCTCCCTCTCCTTCTCCCTCTTCTCCTTCTTCTTCTGTTTCTCCTTCTTCATCTCCTTCATCATCTCCTTCATCATCTCCTCCTCCTCCTCCTCCTCCTCCTCCTCCTCCTCCTCCTCCTCCTCCTCCTCCTCCTCCTCCTCCTCCTCCTCCTCCTCCGCCTCCTCCTCCTCCTGCTCCAGAAGGGGACACTTTTAATGGTGATATGAAAATTATAATAATGAGGACGATGGCGACAATGACAGTGATAATAATGATAATAATTATAATAATAATAATAATAATAACAATAATAGTAATAATAGTAATGATAATAACACTAATAATAATAATAATAATAATAATAATAATGATAATAATAATAATAATAATAATAATGATAATGATAGTAATTAAAGCATCATTTCATATCGCCTAGTAACAGAAAGGGAACTGGAGGCTGTTGAGTTCTCTACCTTCACTTCCGCGCCTCAAAGAAGAAACGACTTCTTGTACGAAAAACCGAGACTCACTTTACCTTCATACATATTCATTTAAATAACAACGTATAATACCTTGTACGTGTTTTCCTGATCTTGGACTCGCCTGCACTCCCCCGGCTCTCACTGCTTCTGTAAGTGATTTTATAAACTCTTGTTCTTCTTAACAGGGAATCTTAGGATGAAAAGCACTAACATGTCAAGTTGTTAAAAACCTCAAAGATATACAGGAAATCGGATTCATCGCGGGAAATCCCTAGTGCCGTCGGCGATTTTCGTGTTTCCTCGGAGCGGCTGGATTATTGTGCATTTTTTGACGCGGCGGAGACAGCGGGATGGCGGCGTCGGAGGCTCAGGCTGGGAGTGGTCTTCCTTTGTCTACAGGAGAGAGGCGGCCCGTCCTGAGGGTCTCAAAACCTCGATCGTCGCCATGGTAACCACGTATCCCGGCGGGGCAGCTTCGTTGTACCCGGCGAGTGTTTCGTCCTGACACGCCCTTCTGGTTTCTTCATAGGCAGGACAACATGGAAGTGGAGGCGCGTTGGGGTGAGGCCATAGCTCTCAGTCTTAGAAGGGAAAGAAAGAGAGGAAAGGAGGAAGGAAGATCATTATCATAATCCTCTTTACGATTAATGGTTTTGTCTTATGAATATCTTCCATAATTATTCTCGTTGGAAGGAAGATTTAATTCCCTTTCTTGCGTAGAAATGATCGTTCAAAGCAGCCAAACCAGTCTATTGTGCTTCATGTATTGTGTAAATATATATTTTTTTATAGTAAACTTAGAACTGGAGACTTTCATTGAGCAATCATCTCATCGTCTCTCCGATCGTCAGTAGAAGAGCTAAAAAAATGGGCGGTTCTGTTTTCATTCGTGCCTGTTCTTGGTTGAGGTCATCAAGGGGTTTCGTGGAATATCACGTAAGGTATGGCAAAAGCGTTCAGTAGAAATTGATTCTAAGCAAAATTCCACGGTTCCTGTATTTTGTGATACTTAAAATGTGATTCCCTCTCTCATCAATTCAAACGACCTCCGCTCTACCCATTTGTATGATTATCGCCCCTTTTCTTCAAGACACACGACCCATTCGGTAACAGTATTGTTTCTCTCACAGGACAATAAAAAACACTGCTAGACTAAAACATTTTCCTTTATATATCACGTGAAAAAAGTAGAGAAAATTGGGTAGAATAATATATCTTTCCTAGCAATGTTTCGTGGTAATCTATTCTCATACATAATCTTGACTTTCCCTTTAATAACCTAAAACATTAACTTCCATCTACAAACTAAGCATGAAGCCAAAACATTATCACCTGTACTACTGAAGCCACAGGTGCATGAAGCGTTGTAAGCTTCCCTCACCACCATGATAAGTTGTACCACACGACCCTCACTCGCCCCTCTGTCTAGCTCATCCCTTATATTGGGGATCCCACACTCACATTATTACCACTGAGCAAGGTAGTGGTGGTGGTGTCGATACTTGCTCCCTGTCCTGTCCTGTCAATGCCTCGGTGTTGCATGACTGGTATGTTTTTCTACTGGTAACGTATTTATTTTCTTCTAAATATGTTATAATTCGTCTCTCCGTCCTCGTAATGCAAGATGACCAAGATTTGCATTATTTTGATACTGTCCTTATTTTTATTTTTCATGCTTATACTATCATCATTTTGGGAATTAAAAAAAGAAGAAGCTTAGAAGGTACACATGACACCTACGAGGAGGATGTGATGAAGGCGAGTATTACCTTAGAAGGTACACATGACACCTACGAGGAGGATGTGATGAGTATTACCTGGAGAGCTACTGTGTGTGTGTGTGTGTGTGTGTGTGTGTGTGTGTGTGTGTGTGTGTGTGTGTGTGTGTGTGTGTGTGTGTGTGTGTGTGTATGTGTGTGTGTGTGTGTGTGTGTGTGTGTGTGTGTGTGTGTGTGTGTGTGTGTGTGTGTGGGTCTGGGTGTGGCCGTCTCAGGTGTGTTGATGCGAGGCGTTAGAATTAAACCTTCTATACCTGGCCACACCTGCGTCTGTCTGTCATTGAGGTACATATAAGCTTTGCGCACACGTAGGCACGCACGCACGGACACAAGCACGCACGCACACCCACAAACACACACATGTACACGAAAAAACCGTCTCACTAGTTAATTATCTTAGAACGCGAGGCAGTGTGTAATGAGATGAGGGCAGAGCAAACCAGTAAAACACTAAGATGTAATAAAACCTAATAAACTACTTAAAAAGATGACTCGTCTTGCAATTAAGGAGAACAGAAAACATTATAATTAATTTATATTAAAAAAAACTGTAATTAACAATATAAGACAATGCATAATTTCATGTGATTCACAGAAATGTTTGTGTAAAATGTTTGTCTTGCAACTGGCATCAATTGTTTTTATGTAAGTATCGGTTAAGTTTATAAGAATTCATGCAGTGTTTATTTAGTACTGTAATTCCGCTAAGGCTGCATGCATACCTTCTCTAGTATTTCCACCTTAGATTAACAGCCTCTAGCACATCCTTATACTTGTTCCCGCCATCAGGACGCTTCTTTACCATTCATGTCACGTTATTAGTCACTCTCAACAACACATAATCGAGAAAACAACGCCAGACGATATCATGTTAGAAGACTTTGGAAGGAATGGCCATGTGTGTGTGTGTGTGTGTGTGTGTGTGTGTGTGTGTGTGTGTGTGTGTGTGTGTGTGTGTGTGTGTGTGTGTGTGTGTGTCTGTGTGTGGCAGGTGAGAGGGAATTAGATGTAGTTGAAAAAAGAAAGCAAGATGAAAATTAGGTAGTGACTCTTGGAGGAATGTTATTCTTCTTGATAACAACACTTG
>JAXIVD010004508.1:2500-7500 GCA_036785275.1 Cancer borealis | reverse complement strand
CTTTTAATTTTTTTTTGTCCTTCCCGCGATTATTTTTTTTTGTGTTACTTCTTTTGTTAACTTTTTCTTTCTTACTTATATGAAAAAAAAAAGAGTTAGGTTGGAGTTTGATATACTTTTCTGTCTTTCTTTCTTTCTTTTCTCTCTTTTTTTTTTTTTTTTTTTGCTTTTTTCCGTGGCGGCGCTGGCTGGACACACACACACACACACACACACACACACACACACACACACACACACACACACACACACACACACACACACACACACACACACACGGGCAAAAACACGAGAAAATACCGTGAAATATTCTTGTTTGTATTGCGTTTTACTACAAAGTTTGGATGGAGTTTCGTTTTTTTTTTTCCCATTTATTATTATTATTGTACCACTACTTAAAAAAAAAATTGTGTCACGTAGTAAATTGACGAATGGAATTTATTATATATTAGTTGTATTAAATTCTCTATAATAAGTCATTAAGGTGTATTAGAGAAAAAATAAAAACATTAATGAAAACCTAACTATTGGTGTTAGCGTTTGTCTGTAGCGTGTCTTCAATAAATACAAATACACATACATACCTACATACATACATACACACACATACAAACTACAATACATACACATATACACATACAAACAATTCAACACAACATCATAGTGATATACATTTTTTTAATCATCACTTTTTTCTACTTTACCGTACAGCGTTAGAACAATGATTTGAAACGCGCACGTAATGAAAATGGTAACAGTTAGGTAAACGTACATTAATTGTCTGCCATAAGTCGTCTTAAGGTTTCACTTCAAAGACGAATATAAACAAAAAACAAAGCGGATATTAAAGGAAGCAGTGAGAGCCGGTATAGTTGAGCTTGTTTTTGCTAGCATTGAGAGACAAGAGATAGCTAGGTAGGTGAGCTTCGTGTCCTGCTCTCCGACGCTCTTCAAGCCTCCTCAGGTTACTTACACAGAGTAAAATGTTGCCTCTCGTCACTGCTCCTCACCTCATTTTCCCGTCATTATTAATGCTCGCCTCGCCCTCGATCCCGCCTCGACAACACGGTAGGAAGCTTGTATTTATACCTGCGTTGGAAGGCGTAATGCGTTGTGATATTGATAAATGTTCTGTTGTACATTGCAGTGATGAGTTTCAAACATATATACGTACACACACACACACACACACACACACACACACACACACACACACACACACACACACACACACACACACACACACACACACACACACACACACACACACACACACACACACACACATACACACTATTGGTAATGAATTGAGCTTACGTTAGCCTCTTTGCGCCATGTCCTACACACTAAGTATTTATTTTGCTCAGACTGGTAGGCATCTGTGAGTGCCTCTGGGTGTGGGAAACATGTGTATGATTGTTGTCGTCACACACACACACACACACACACACACACACACACACACACACACACACACACACACACACACACACACACACACACACACACACACACACACACACACTTGATAATATTTTGCTCTTATTTTAATTTCTGATTCATTATCTTGTCTCCTCCCTACTTTCCTTATCTTCTTAAACCATACAACTTGAGTAACATCTCTGCATATATATCAACTCATGTTCCTACCAAAAAATCAGAGTATTTATTGTATTATTTTGTTTTATCACCTACCTAACGAGCTTTGATTGGCTGGCTCCATGCATTTTCTCCTGATTTGTGCGACATAACTATAATTTCAATACTTTCTCATCATTCTCTCGTTTTTTTTGTCCCTATGAATATCCAATAAAGTTTCGTCTCTTATATTCAGTTTTTTTTTTTTTTTTGCCACATCACATTTGATCAGATTAAATACTACGAGGAAGGTGAGCGTAGAGTTGAGTCCATTCATGAAGTTTAGTTAGTCTTTACGTAAGCTTCCACGTGACTCATTATTCTATTAATAATTAGTGTCATTACTTTAACATGATTGGCAAATATTTGAGTGCCGTCATTTGTATTTATATGAAGACTGCTTTGGTGGAGAGGAGGTGTGTGTGTGTGTGTGTGTGTGTGTGTGTGTGTGTGTGTGTGTGTGTGTGTGTGTGTGTGTGTGTGTGTGTGTGTGTGTGTGTGTGTCACAGGTGTGCTTGCAGGTTGTGAGGTGGATGACACTGATCCACTCAACGTTACTCAAATTATCCTCGTGACTGAGCATTTCTCGGACTTGTTTGTTCTCAATTCTATATTTTAATCTCTCAGAGGCATTAAAATTGATCCTGTCGAGTTTCTGATGATAAAATACAACTACACTAGGTCTTGTAATACATCCTAGTTGACAGTGTGCATATAAGTCTTGCATTTCACCATCATAAACTTGTAGTCTTCATACAATACCCATGAGAAAGATTTATGATAGGGCGTGGAGGCGTGTTGGGGTTGTGGGAAGGCGTGGAAGCCAAGACAAGGCGTGACGTTATGGGTAAACAAGTACCATTGCGCAGTGCATGTTGAATTATGACACAGGAAACGAGGGATAATGAGAAATACAACACGACATTAGGAGTGTGTGGAATCATTAAGCAAGGCGTCCAAACCATTGTTCACCTGTTCACCTTTTTTTACTACCTATTGCTCACCTGTGGACGCTTGAGTGTGACTTTTGTTGATTCTCTTAATTAAAAACGTGTATCAGGCTACAAAGGCTTTTCACCGGTACGAATAGCGAGCAAGGTAGAGGTGGGAGGTATAGGGTGGCTGAGGTAATTTGGGTATTGTTGTATATCCAGGTTCGACCCTCGCTCAGTGACGTGCCAGTGCAGAGATGAAGGGTGTGCTGGTTGTTGTTGTTGTTGTTGTTGTTGTTGTTATTATTATCATTATTATTATTATTATTATTATTATTATTATTATTATTATTATTATTATTATTATTATTATTATGATTGTTACTATTGTCATTATTATTGTTAGTATTGTTATTGATATTGAGGTAATAGTAGTATTAGTTGTAGTAATGTTAGTAGTAGTAGCAGTAGTATTAATAGTATTAGTAGTAGTAGTGGTAGTGTAAGTAATAGTAGTAGAAGTATTAGTATTAGAATCATCTGTAGTAGGGTTTTAAAAGCCGAGGATTAGTATAATGAGATTATTTTATTCTCTATCTTTAAATTTCCTGAGGCTATACTTATTTTATAATTTATTATTTCAATCTCTCTTTCTTTCACAGACACACACACACACACACACACACACACACACACACACACACACACACACACACACACACACACACACACACACACACACACACACACACACACACCAGGGGTAATAGCAAATACTCAATGCACTTCTTTCTCTCTCTCTCTCTCTCTCTCTCTCTCTCTCTCTCTCTCTCTCTCTCTCTCTCTCTCTCTCTCTCTCTCTCTCTCTCTCTCTCTCTCTCTCTCTCTCTCTCTCTCTCTCTCTCTCTCTCTCTCTCTCTCTCTCTCTCTCTCTCTCTCATTCTCTCTCATTCTCTCTCGTCACTATTGAGAAAACTGGTGTGACTGCATACCGTCCCGAGGAAATACCACTCAGGTAATGCACGGCAAACACATTCCATCCTCGCCAACGTAAGAGGGTTTTGGCCCGGCTGTCTCATTGTGTCGGGGTAAGCTGCATCTGGGAGAGAGCCGCCGTCCGCTTCCTTTTTGGCGGGTAACAAGCAAGCGGTCAGTCTGGCAGGGGTAGGGGTGACGGGGCGAAGGAAGGAAGGTATGGGAGAAAGAATTGAAGGTAGGGGGAAGTGTTTCTGGCTAAGTGTTGCCCGGTGGCTTAGCTCGCTAGGGTACTGAGGGTCGTCCCGTGAGGAGCTTGATTGGTGTGGTGGAAATGCTTATAAGAGTTGTCATGATGTAAAGGATGGAGTTGATGGTTGTGCTCGTATAGTGTTAGTCTGGAAATAATTATAACTAACCTGAGATTTTAATATTATTCTTACTAATGGATGGTGCATTTGCTAAGGCTGCCTTGCTTAGTTTAGTAATATATTTTTTGGTTGGGATTTGCTATTATTAGTGAAAAAAAAAGTGATAAGACTAGTTTGTAATTCACTAAAGAAAAAAATATTAATTGCATGTTGCTAAGAATCATTTATGCATTATTTCGATTACTAAGGTGGTTCCCTGGGCCGATGATTTGGCAGGCAGGTAAATGCAGCTCCATTCATTCACATTCTCAGCTCCATAATGATACGTAAATAATATTCTTAAGGGACGGTCGAGCTAGGGAAGGGAAGGGAGGGTGGGTGCTGGGTTGGGGAGGCGGGCAGGTGGCGGGAGGGTTGGGGGAGGGCATGGCTGGTTGCTGGGGGTGGAGGGGGATAGGGGGGGAGGCAGGGATTCTTGGATGAAACGTGCAGATTTTTACCAATAACTGCTGCAGAAAGTTGCTTTTTGTTGTGTTGATGTTCAAGTTTGTATTAATTGGATGTTTGTATGAGTGTTCGTTCACGTTATGAACTTTGTTGTGAAAAGTTGATGAACAAATAACTATGGAATGCTAAATTTGAAGCTGCATTCATTGACTTAACATTATATTCGGCGAACTCTTGGTAACCTTCTGATAAAGGCGATGATCTGGCTCAGCGGCGCCACCTAATCTCCCTCACTTGATGACTCGCCGTTTTTCCTTTTCTTTCGTAAAATATCCGAAGAATTGATGGAGAAATTTGCATGCTAATTTGCCTCTTAATGAGTGAAACGACTGGAACTTGACTGCATTAAGAAATTAGGATGCGGGAAATGGTCGAAGCCGCTCCCGGAGGCAGCTTGAGGCAGCCTTGGTGGGGGTGATGGGCTGAGGCGACGCTGGCCTCGGGGCGTTGTGGATCCGCCAAGACGCAAAACACTTAGATTAACATGAATAATGCAACTTATGTTTTCTAATAAGCAAACATTGTTGTCGTTTCTCCAAGAATGTGCGAAGCGCTTGAAGACATTTCCTGGTTACGT
>JAXIVD010004507.1:0-35466 GCA_036785275.1 Cancer borealis | reverse complement strand
ATGCCACAAATACTTATAATGATAATGTTAAGTGGTTAAAATGGCCATTAATGTGAAACTATGCCAGTGTGTGTCTGCCCGGGGCACAGTGTATACTCATTGCTGAATGAGAGATCATGCGAAATAATATTGCAAGGAGTGACTGAACTAGTAGGAAGAAGTTGGTCTTATATTTATCGTAATAACACTTCCATATGACCATTACTGACATTATTAGTGCATGGAATAATAAGGAAAATAAAAAGATGTGTTATATATGGTAGTTACTATGAGTTCAATTAGTTGTTGAGGCAGAAATATTATAAAATATTGTTGGTTGTCGTTAAAGTTAGTGTAAGAGTTTAGTAGCAGTCTATAGTTAGGCTCACACAAAGTTATCTGACGTCACCCTGTAGCGTTTCCAAAACCGAGTTAATATTTATTTTTGAAAACCTAATTAATTAAGTTATAATTAAAGTTAGAAGTGAGTTATAACTGTTAGAAGACTTGACCGTGTGTGTGTGTGTGTGTGTGTGTGTGTGTGTGTGTGTGTGTGAGTGCCACATCCTACCATCTTGACCTTGGCACCGTGGGGTTGGGAAGGCAAGGCACCGTTGTGACACTACACAAGGCACTCGTGCGCCTGTGTTACAAGTAGCAGCTGTATAACCACTTGTAACGCTGATGCTGCCACGCCGTCAAGACTGAAGTGTGGTGTGTGCAGCCACGCCACGCCCACGCTCACCACACGTACCAAGACTTCCACCTATTAACAGGTGCAAGCGTGGGGTGGGTGCCGGTCACCTGCCTTCTGTGTGCACGCACTCTAAGGCGACACAAGGCACAGGAGACCAACAGTGCCAAAGGAACCATCAGTGCCAATAGTGCCGTCGGTGCCAACAGTGCCATCAGTGCCAACAGTGCCTATGCCCCGAGGGTAGACATAGGATGCAGTGGGCGTGGTGGGCACGTCGGCCTCCTATAGACTTAAATATAACAAATAGTTGTCTTGAGGTCCGTTAGGTATTTCATTTTATTTTTCAAAGTGCATACAATTGCTTTCCTGTGCATGATCAAGTTCTTGGTTTTCGTTGTAGTCATACGTAATCAAACTAAGAATGTGCGATATCGAAAAAACATCGATATTGGTCTTTATTTAAAACGCATTGTCTGATGGAAATTTTTCAAACCCTATAACTTTGTTTCTATACATTTTTTTTGTAGAAGTAATTGTTTCGTAGTAAAATTACAAAAACGTTTTCCACCTTGAACCAAAATATCGAGAATCCATTTCCGTCACAAATACGAGAAAAAATATAGAAATAAGTAAGTTTTATATCAACATTAATTTACAATAATATTAATCAAACCACTTTACATGTATAACAAACACGAAAACATAAAAAAAAAAATAATAACAAAACAGATATAACCATACGAGCCGAAACAAAGCACACTTTTCTAAACATTTACAAACACCACAAGTAATTTTAACCACACAAACCCAACCCAACTATCATAATAAAACACAAACACAATTAATACGAAATAAAACAATAAGGAATCTCGAGCCGAACCGAAACTGAAAATCGTAATGGCGAGTGTCTGACCAAAACAACAACATCACGCAACGAGGCATTTAAGACTCCATTAAATTGTGAATACAAAGTGAAAATAACATTACGTGAAGTGCCAATGGTGTGCAAAGAACGAGGGAACCACTACAACAAGTGATAAAGCAAGGAAGTAAAGGAGAAGCGAGAAATCAGTCAATTAATAACACTAACTTTAATGGATTGGCAAGTACAGGTTAACATGATGTCATAATAATAATGATAATACGTAAGGTTAGATATTTTCGGTTAAATTTTATATGTACACTTATATAACATTATTTATATATATTATAATCTATATTGAGTTATTTATATATTAATTCAAGTCCAATGTATAGTTTTTTTTCCTAATAATAGTTATTTTCCGACAGATTTGAGAAAATTTCCCGCAAAGGAGCTTAAAATGGCAGGAATTTTGGGTAACGGCGGGGGAGGGGGATTCCGCCCCCCCTCACACCCCCTCAACACCCCCCCTGCTCAGTGCCAGCCAGCTACAGGTGTGTGTGTGTGTGTGTGTGTGAAATTTATGAAAACTATATTACTTATGTTTTTTTATATTTATTTATTTTTACTAATATCTTCCTCCTCTTCTTCCTCCTCCTCCTCCTCCTCCTCCAGACCGGCTGTTGGATGCAATAATTCGCCAAACTTTCAAGGAGGACCTCCAGCGTTACCAAGGAGGGCAAGACGGACAGTGTTTGGAGTAAGAGAGAGAGAGAGAGAGAGAGAGAGAGAGAGTGATTGTGATGATGATAATGTATTGTATTATTTTTTTGTCATTTATTAATACTATTCATATTATCTCTCTCTCTCTCTCTCTCTCTCTCTCTCTCTCTCTCTCTCTCTCTCTTCTCTCTCTCTCTCTCTCTCTCTCTCTCAGTGGCATCACCAGTCACCTCCCAGATTACGGCAGCATCCAATGTCTTCTCAGCGTGATGCTAGAAGACAGAGCGAGGCATCCCAACCTAACCTCAGTGAGTGTGTGTGTATGTGTGTGTGTGTATGTGTGTGTGTGTGTGTGTGTGTGTATGTGTATGTATGTGTGTGTGTATATATTTTCATCACTATCTATTCGGCGAAAACAATTTATTATATTTACTAACAGAAATTTTTCCTCCTACCCCCTACCCTTACACCCTCCCTTACCCCCCCTTCCCCTCCCTTCCCCTCCCTTCCCCTCCTTTCCCCTCCCTTCCCCTCCCCCTCTTACCCCAATCTTCCCCTCCCTTATCCTCCCCTGTCCTTCCTTACCCCTATCCTACCTCCCTTCTCCCCTACCTTCCCTTACCTTCCCTTCCCTTCCCCTTCCCTTACCCTACCTTACCCTACCTTCCCTCTCCCTTCCTCTCCCTTACCTCTCCCTTCCCCTCCCTTGCCCCTCCACCCCCGCCCCCCCAGCTGGTGCCCCCCTGGCCAGGTGAGGGCAGGTTGGGCGCCCCCTGCACACAGTTTGATCCCAAGAGTGTGGTTGGTAACTTTCCTGTGGGACAAGATCGTCTTTTGCTCAACTCACAAGATAATTTTTCCACGATAAGAGCGAATACCTGTGTTTATAAAGGTGGGTGTGTGTGTGGGTGGGGGGAGGGGGGGGGGGATTGTGTGTGTGTGTGTGTGTGTGTGTGTGTGTGAGATAGAGAGAGAGAGAGAAAGTGTGTGTTTGTGTGTGTTTTTAAGAGGAAGAAAGAGTGTGAATTATATTATTATTATTATTACGACACATTCTAATCATTTTTTTCCCTTCCTCCCTCCCTTCCTTCCTTCCTTACCTTCCTTCCTCCCTTCCTTACCTTCCTTCCTTCCTTCCTTCCTTCCTTACCTTCCTACCTTCCTTCCTTCCTTCCTTCCTTCCTTACCTTCCTTCCTTTCCTTCCTTCCTTCCTTCCTTCCTTACCTTCCTTCCTTCCTTCCTTCCTTCCTTCCTTCCTCCTATTTTCCTGTTCTTTTACCCATCCTCCTCCCCCTCCTCCTCCTCCTCCTCCTCCTCCTCCTCCTCCTCCTCCTCCTCCTCCTCCTCCTCCTCCCCTCAGGTCGTTGGCAGTATGAGTTGATGTTAGGGACGAAGGGAGTGATGCAGGTGGGGTGGGCCACACTAAGCTGTAAATTTTCAGAAGAGAAGGGTGTAGGTAAGTGTGGTAGTGGTGTGGTAGTAGTAGTAGTAGTAGTAGTAGTAGTAGTAGTAGTAGTAGTGGTAGTAGTAGTTGTAGTAGTGGTAGTAGTAGTAATAATAATAGTATAACCTCACAATCTTTTATATAAAATTCTAAAAACTGAAAAGGTCTGAAAATCCAAACATATTTTTCAACCCTAAATAACCCCTAAATAACCCCCTAATTAACCCTCAATTAACCCCCTAATTACCCCTCATTATCCCTCCCCCCCCCAGGAAACACAATAATAACTTTACAATTAAGAATAAAATTAATACACACTAATAAATCCTAAACCAAACCTAATTATACCCCCAAATAACCCCCTAATAACCCCCAAATAACCCCTAATAACCCCCTCATTAACCCTACCCCCCCCCAGGAGACACAATCGACTCGTACGCTTATGATGGTAATCGTCAACGGAAGTGGAATGTGTCTATGTACAAGTATGGCGCCATGTGGCAGTCAGGCGACGTGATTACCTGTACGCTAGACCTGGAGGAAGGCAAGGTGGAGTACTACAGGTGGGTGTACATGTGTGTGTGTACGTGGGTGTGGGTGTGTACGTGGGTGTGTGTGTACGTGAGTGTGTGTGTGTGGATGGAAGGAAGATTAAGTTATGTTTGATATTATAAGATTCCAGTTATTTCTGTGTGTGTGTGTACTTGTGTGTGTGTCTGTGTGTGTACGTGTGTGTGTGTGTGTGTGTGTATACCTGTGTGTGTTTGTGTTTGGAAATGAGAATAATGTTTACTATTATTATTATTATTATTATTAATCTTTTTCTTCCTCCTCCTCCTCCTCCTCCTCCTCCTCCTCCTCCTCCTCCTCCTCTTCTATTAACATTTCCTCTCTATCTCCTCCTTTCCACCACCACCACCACCACCACCACCACCACAGGAACGGCAAGGGGTTAGGACCGGCCTTCACCACAGTCAAGACAGGGCCCGGCTATGCTTACTTCCCGGCCGTCTCATTGGCTATCGGGGAAAGTCTTGCGGCTAATTTTGGTTCCACGCCCTTCCGCTACCCCCAGCCTGGCTTCTCCCCCCTGGAAGCCCCCCCCACCCAGGACCTAATTAAGGCTCATTACTGTGTTAATTGGATGACTACCTTGGTGCATCTAACTAGGAATTGGCAACAGGTGATTAAGGAGTTTGTTTTTCTCTCTCTCTAATCTTTACACAGGTAGAAGATGTCCATACCAATATACACTCTCTCTAATTCTCTCTCTCTCTCTCTCTCTCTCTTTCTCTCTCTCTCTCTCTCTCCCAGGTAGAGGACGCCCGCACCAACGCCCGCCACCGCAGCTGCACCTTACTAGTGGCACAGCACATAGCGGCACACCTTGGCCCTCTCCTGGCCCGGCCCTATGTGGTGGAGGCCTGTCTAGTGCCGGCTCTTGCACGCATAGCTCAGGTCACCCTACACACGCACACGCACGCACACACACCCACGCTGGCGCTGGAACCTGTCCATATGCTGTTGGATTTCCTTATTGCTTCCCTTGAGGTGAGTTTGTGTGTGTGTGCGCGCGTGTGTGTGTGCGTTTATAATGATAATTAATATTTTATTGTTAAGAAATTTGTTACATTCTATAAAAATATTAACTCAAACGGATCATTGAAGATTATTAATTATACACACACACACATACACACACCCTCCCCCCCCCTTCCCCCCCCACAGAATCATGAGTTAATGCGGTGTATGGAGAATCTAGTGGTGTGTTTGTTGACGGGGCACAAACAAGCGTCTGAGGACATCCGTTTTAGTGGTCAGAAGTATAACCTGCGTTTGCTGTACACTCTCCTGTCACATCCAAGGCTGCGTAAAATCTGTTTGGGTCATATCCTGTTCGATAAAGTGAGGTAAGTGTGTGTGTGGATGCGTTTGGTTTTATGTACGTATGTCTGTGTGTGTGTGGATACGTTTGGTTTTATGTATGTGTGTGTGTGTGTGTGTTTTTTGGCTGAATATCTAGTTTTTATTGAGTTTTTGTGTATATTAATCATTTTTTTGTGTGCGTTTAGATGCGTTTAGACTAGATTTCCATTACATACGTGCGTTTTTTTTTCAATCGGTGCGTTTGTTTTCGTTGATCCACACGCAGATTCCCGAGTTTCGTGAACATCAAAGCAGTGGATGAGGAAGGTTTAGCCGCAGTGGTGAGCAGCGTGTGGTGGGCTTCTAAGGACAGTGTGGTAACAAGCGGTGGTGACAAACAAACGTACGAAGCCTCATGTGCGGTAATACGGAAGGCTGTACAGGGTGAGTGTGTGCGTGTGTGTGTGTGTGTGTGTGTGTTTGGGTGTGTGTGTTTGGATAGGATGTGACTGTGTGTTTGAGAAGGTGTGTGTGTGTTTGGGAAAGGTGTGTGTGTGTGTGTGTGTGTGTGTGTATGTGTATATCTACTTATATATGTATATGTCTGTCTTTCAAAATTAACTATAAAAATTTCTAATGTGTATATGTATATATATATCAATAAAAAAAACACACACACACACACACACACACACACACATCCTTCCATCCATACAGAGGTGGAGGACATACAGGTATCCATCCTACGTCTCCTCCTCTCCGCCTCTGATGCCAAGCGTTACGAGGACACCAGCCGTGCACTCTTCCTAGCCAAGTTTAGGACCTTCTTGAGGGAACACGCGCCGGGCTCAAGGGTGAGGACAAGCGGCGTTTGGATCTTTTCGTATTGATAAGAATTGATATATGTATGGAAAAATTATGGTTAAATGTAATTATTTCAGGTTCTAATATATACACATGCCTGTTATACATACATACATATTCCACTCACATGTACACACACCCACATACCCCAAAACACCCTCAAACACACCCACACACACCCAAAACACCCTCAAAACACACTTAAACTCAATTATTTCACATTCAAACACATACACACACCTTTCCACAAATACTTACACACCTCACACCCACCCGCACACACACACACCCACCCGCACACACACCCACCCGCACACACACACCCACACATACATACACACCCCACACACCCACATACCCCCAAAACACACTCAAAACACACTCAAAACACACTCATCTCTCTCCCCTTATTCTTCCAGCTTCCAATCCTGCGGTACACTCCCCTTCCTGTCATCCTCTGTTTGTTCCACCGCCTCCTGACCGTGTTTGAGGCGCTGTGGGCGGAGGAGGAGGCACCCGGCACACCTGTACACATTCCCCCGCGTCTGTTCTATGACGGGGGACTGAATTATTTTGATACGCACCGCTTGGGGGGTCTAGAATCACATTTGTTGAAGACTTTTAAGAAGGAATTGACTAAAGCCTTGCCACCACAACCACCACACCAGAGCCAGGAAGCTAAGGTGTGTGTACGTGTGTGTGTGTGTGTGTGATTGTAATGTGATTTGTAAGGTTATGTATGTATGTATGTATGTATTTATTAACCCCCCCCCCCCCCCCCCCCCCCGCCCCCGCCTCTGTACAGGTGCTGGAAAGGATACACAACGCCACAGGTGATGCGAGCAACATGGACACAACTCACAACAAACCTTCAACTTCAGGTAAGGAAGAATTATTATTATTATTATTATTATTATTATTATTATTATATCTTGAATTAGGTTTATTTATTTGTATATTTATTTGTATTGTATTATTTATGTGTGTGTGTGTTTGTGTGTGTATGTTTTTTTTTTTTTTTTTTTTTTTTTTTTTTATATAAGTGTCTATATTTTGTGTTTATTTGTAATTATTTATATTTATTTGTGTTGAATTTAGGTTTATTTATTTATTTATTTATTTATCTATATTTTTATTTATTTATTAATTAATCTCTTCTTCTTTATTTTTTATTATTATTATTATTATTATTATTATTATTATTATTTCTCTGTCGAATCGAAAGTCTTATTCAACTTCATGCGTTTATACACCATGCGCTTATATCGTGTCGTTTATAAATCTATAGATCTTTCAAATTATTTCCTATCTCTCTTTTAAACAATTTCTCTCTCTCTCTCTATCTCTCTATCTCTATATATATGTATGTTTTTTTCTTTCACTGACTTATACGCACATACAAGTAATATTCCTATGTGCGTTTCGCTTAACTTAGAACCATGTACGTATACTGCCTATATATATAAATTCTAACCTAACCTAACTTCCCCCCCCACAGGCACCTTACTGGGTCATCTCACCGACTCCGACTCCGACGACAACCCACACACACACACGCACACGCACACGCACACGCACACGCACACGCACACGCACACACCCAAACACTTCCTAACTCTAACCCAACAAGCAGAACAATCAGAGAGAGACAGGGACACAGAGGGAGGGATTACAGCCAAAGGGGGAGGGGTAGGGGGCAGTGGGCATGGCAGGGGCGTGGGTAGGGAGTCCCTGCTGCCCCTGCTTGATGGTATAGTCCTGCTGTACCACATAGGGGCACACAAACAGCTAGGGAAAGTCGCGGCACAAAGGGACTCGATGCTAGATAATGTGGCTCACGTCGCTGATATTGACACCAAGATTCAGTACTGCAAGGAGAAGGTGGGTGTGTTTTGAGGGTGTTTGAGGGTGATGGAAGGGTGTAGAAGGGTGTTTAAGGGTGTAGAAGGGTGATGCAAGGGTGTTTAAGGGTATAGAGTGCTCAACATATGCTGAAATAACGATAATAATAATAATAAACTCTCTTAAATAACCACCATATCTAACCTCACCTTATTCTCCGTCACCCTAACCTCACCCAACCTCACCCTAACCTTACCTCACCCTATCCCCCTCCCTCCTCCCCCCACCACAGGGAAGTCACGTGTCCTTGGTGCGGGAGTTGAGCTGGTCCCGAGATGTGTTTGTGTCCAGGTTGGCAGAACAAAGTCGCCACCAAGCCTGGATTACCGGGGCAGTACATTCGCCGGATAAATTTAAACACCTTACTAACTTGATGAGACTAATTGTGGACACTCTTAAGGTAGGAGGAGTTATAGTTGTAGTTATAGTTGTAGTAGTAGTAGTAGTAGTGATAATTATTTGTCTTTTTTGGTGTAATATAGAAAATAAATAACTTGGTTTGGTAGTAATAATTGTTGTGTTTTTTTATTTATATTAGGATTTTATGTACTAATTTATTTTTCTCTCTCTCTCTCTCTCTCTCTCTCTCTCTCTGTCTCTCTCTGTCTCTCTCTCTTCCTTCCTTCTTCCCTCCCTCTCTCCTATCCTCCTCCTCTCATCTCCTACCTACCTTCCTTCTCCTTCCTTCCTACATCTCCCTTCCATTCTATTTCTCTCACCCTACCTCCCTCCCTCCTCCTCCTCCTCCTCCTCCTCCTCCTCCTCCTCCTCCTCCTCCTCCTCCTCCTCCTCCCTCCTCCTCTTCCCCCCCCCCCAGGCTGCATCCAATGAGGGGGAACTCTTTGCTTTTGTCCCAGATTTCTACATAGACAGCCTGACAGAGTTATGTACAGCCATGAGACTGTATTTTACCACACCGCCGGAGAGTGTAGACTGTGAGTGTGTTCGTGTGTGTGTGAGTGTGAGTGTGTGTGTGTGTGTGTGTGTTGGGGTGTGGCTAGGAGTGGGTGGGGAGGGTTGGGAGTGGGCTAGAGTGGGTTAAGAGAGGATAGGTGGGTGAGGGTTAGGTTAGGTTATATTGAGAGTGTGTTGAGGCGTGTTTGTGTGTGTTAGGGTGTTTGTGTGTCCATATAAACCCCTTTCCACCCCATATAAACCCCTTTTCCCCCTTTCCCCCCCTTTCCCCCCTATATAAACCCCCTCCCCCCCCCACACAGGCACACAGAAGCTCTTAACAGACGTGGGTGAGTTCTTGGCGCTGCTGTTCTGTGACTCAAGGATTGTGTATTCGGACAGTAAAGACTCACTGATACAAGCGCTGGCAGGGTTTGTGTGCCACCCTCCCACCCTGGCAGCCCTGGAGAGGATGCCTGAGGAGAGGTGAGTGGGTGGGGTGGGTGGGGTGGGCGTGGGGTGGGCTGGAGTGGGCTGGATGGATGAAATATTGGTGAGATTATTGCATTTTTACACTAAAATATATAGTAATAAACACATACACACATATACATACACACACACACACTTAACCACCCCTCCCCCCCCTTACAGCCGCAGACAAATGGTTCGGAACCTTCTCCTTCCCTATGAGAACCGCGCCTGGGCTCAAAATAACTGGATATTAGTTCGGTTCTGGAAGGGATGCGGATTCGGATTCAGATACATTAAAAGTCCACATCTCACTAATAAATTCGGACCAAAACCACCGAATTCGGATAACTCCAATTTCACGCAAGCTACAGGTGTGTACGTATGTATGTGTGTGTGTGTGTACGTGTGTGTGAACGTGTGTATATATTATGAAATGTTATGTTTTTGATAAATTAATCTGTTATATTCTTAATTTTTTGTTCTATTTCCTCCTCCTCCTCCTCCTCCTCCTCCTCCTCCTCCTCCTCCTCCTCCTCCTCCTCCTCCTCCTCTTCCTCCTCCTCCTCCCCAGCCCCCTGCCCCTCCCCCACCTTCCAGAGACACGTGGTTGAGGTTTTGGAAGGCTCAAGCGATGTGTCAACTCCATTCCTCAATTCTCTACTCAACCAACTCAACTGGGCTTTTTCAGAGTTCATTGGGATGCTGCAGGAGGTGAGTGTGGGCGTGGGTGTGGGTGTGGGTGTGGGTGTGGGTGTGGGTGTGGGGGGAGGAGGAAGGCTGTGTGTGTGTGTGTGTGTGGATTTAATTGGGAAATGAATGAAATGTTATATGTTTGTGTACAGTTTTATATATTTTTACACATACACATAGACACACACACACACACACACACACACACACACACACACACACACACACACACACACACACACACACACACACACACACACACACTTCCGCCCCTACAAACACACCCAAACACCTAAAACATACCTAAACACACTCAAAACACACCAAAAACACACTAAAAACACACTCAAACACACCCAAACACACCTAAAACACACCCAAACACACCAAAAACACACCCAAACACACCAAAAACACACCCAAACACACCAAAACACACCTAAACACACCCAAACACACCCAAACACACCTAAACACACCAAAACACACCAAAACACACCCAAACACACCTAAAACACACCCAAACACACCTAAACACACCCAAAACACACCAAAACACACCAAAACACACCCAAACATACCTAAACACACCAAAAACACACCTAAAACACACCCAAACACACTCAAACACCCTTCCCCCTTCCCTTCCTTCCCCTTATAGATTCAGAATGCCTCCAACCGGCCTGAGCGAGTGTTTATAGACTCCCGACAGCTGCGTATATGTGCCACCTGCTTTGACCTGGCACTGGCACTGTTGCGTGTGCTGGAGATGATCGTCACTGTGGCGCCTCACCTTTTCACTGACTTTAACAGACATAATGCTGAGTTTTTGCTGTCTAGAATGTGTCAGGTAATTATTGTTGTTGTTATTGTTGTTGTTGTTGTTGTTCTTGTTGTTGTTGTAGTTGTTGTTGTTGTTGTTGTTGTTGTTGTTGTTTATATACGTGAAATAACTGAAATAATTAATTGATACTAAACATATTACCTCCTCCTCTCCCTCCTTTCCTCCCTCTCTCCCCATCTTTCCTCCCCTTCTCCCCACCTTTCCTTCCCTCTCTCAACCCCCTTTCCTCCTCCTCCTTCCCTCCCCCTCCCCCCCCCTACAGCTGCTTTGCCAGGTTCTGAACAGGGTGAGTGGGTGGTCAGGGTGTTTTGGTCACGTGGTCACCCTAGAGATTCCTGGCCTTGAAACCATACATCACTACCCTATTCTGACGGCTGTTACTGGCATACTTGTCACCCTAATCAGCCACGACCTTGTCCAGGGTGAGTGTGGGGGGGGTAGGGTGATGTTAGGGTGTGTATGTGTGTGTGTGTGTGTTCATTAAGAGTGAGAATGGGTGTTTTTAGTGTGTTAGGGTGATGCTAGGGTGTGAATGTGTGTTTTGGGGGGAGAAATTAGGGTGATGATATGTGTGTGTGTGAGCCTTCCTAACTTGCCTATAACTTCACCCTTCCTAACTTACCTATAACTTCACCCTTCCTAACTGCTTGCCTTTCTTCTTGCCACAGTTCCCACCAAGACTCAAGTTGCGACCAAAACTTTACTGAACGAACCGAGTTTTCAATTGAACTCCATCAAACAGCTGCTGGGAGGAGAAGGAGGAGGAGGAGGAGGAGGAGAGGGAGGAGGAGGAGGAGCAGGAGGAGGAGGAGGAGAGGGAGGAGAAGGATGGACTATGCAAGATTCTGATCATTCTTCTACTACTACTGCTGCTGCTACTGGTACTTCTATAGCTACTACTACTACTACTACTACTACTACTACAGCTAATAGTAGTGGTAGTAGTAGTGGTGGTGGTGGTGGTGGTAGTGGTGGTTCGTCTCTTAAATTTTCGCTCAGGAATTGTAAGTATATATATTTTTTTTTTATTTGTTTATTTATTGATGTGGTATATATTATTTTTATTTAATTTTATTTATAAGTTTTTTATTTGTATGTATATTATATAACACACCCCAAAACACACCCCAAACACATCCCCAAACACACCCCAAACACACCTAAAACACACCCAAACACACCCAAAACACACCCAAAACACCCCAAAATACACTCAAACACACCTAAAACACACCCAAAACACACCCAAACACACCAAAACACACCAAAACACCATCAAACACACCGAAACACACCTAAACACACTCAAAACACACCCAAACACATCCCAAACACACCCAAACACCCCAAAACACACCCAAAACACACCAAAACACACCCAAAACACACCAAAACACACCCTAAACACACCCTCTCTCCCCTCCCCCCCCCCACAGACCCAGAGCACATTCTACCCTGCGAGGTAAACCAAGTGGAACGCATAATCACACATTTAGAGTCTTGTGTTAAGCTGAAAAGTGAAAAAAGTCCTGGGGAAGATGAGGACTCGCTGTGTACAATCTGCTATGCTTATCCTGCCTCTGCTGTGTTCAAACCATGCAACCACTCGTCCTGCAGGTATGGTAGTAGTAGTAGTAGTTGTTGTAGTAGTAGTAGTTGTTGTTGTGGTAGTAGTAGTAGTAGTAGTAGTAGTGAAATTGATTGTATATATATATTTTAACTCTGTCTCTGTGTCTATCTATCTATATTATTTTTGTGTATGTATTCTTAATTATTCTCTCTCTCTCTCTCTCTCTCTCTCTCTCTCTCTCTCTCTCTCTCTCTCTCCTCTCTCTCTCTTCCTTCCTTCCTTCCTTCCTTCCTTCCTTCCTTCCTTCCTTCCTTCCTTCCTTCCTTCCTTCCTTCCTCCCTTCCTTCCTTCCTTCCTTCCTTCCTTCCTTCCTCCCTCCCTTCCCTCTACCCTTCCTATCCTCCTCCCATACACCTTCCCTACCTCTCTCTCTCCTCCCTCCCACACCCACGCCCACTAACCCCCCCCCCCCCCCCAGGGCTTGTGTGACGCAGCATTTGATGAACCGGACAGACTGTTTCTTCTGTAAGGCAACTATACAAGAGGTGATCGGACAGACAACCGGCTCTGTGGTGTACAAGGCAACCGGAACCGCAACCGCAACCGCAACCGCAACCGCTAATGATGCTGCTACTACCACTACTACTGCTACCACATCCACCACACCGCCACAGTCTAATACATAAGGGCATAGACTACGTATGGTGGTAATGGGCGTCATGTAAACATTGAATCTTGACACATTAATTATTTTACAAAACCATGAAATTAAATTAGATTAAAAAAAAAAAAAAAAAACCACCTTAATTATTTTACAAAACTCATTAATTAGACACAAAAAACACATTAATATATAAAATAAAAATAAAAAGGGAGGGGGGCGGGGTTTAAGGGGGAGACACGCCCACGCCCACGCCAACTCCCCCCCCCCCTTCACCCCCCCTTCACGTATAGGAATTAGAACACAATATTGATAAATGGATAATTATTTGATTTCTTTCTTTCGTTTATTCTTTATTATGGAATGTTATGTAAAGGAGGAGGAGGAGGAGGAGGAGGAGGAAGAAGAAGAAGAAGAAGAAATGAGGAAGATTTGATTATTTCTCTCTCTCTCTCTCTCTCTCTCTCTCTCTCCTCCTGTGTGTGTGTGTGTGTGTGCATAATCTTTGCCTTATTAGCTTGTGTGCGTAATGCTAACCAGTGTGTATGTTCGCGTGTGAGCGTCAATATCCACTGGTGTACATGAGATGTTGATCTACGTACATGGCCTAGAATTACTGCTGTGTGTACGCGATATTCATGTGCGTATATAACAAGCCTGCCAGTGCTTTGCCTATGTACGGTTTAATTAAGCGTACACGAGTCCTGCTTACATATGTACGCATGTGTGTGTGTGTGTGTATACAGACCACTGCCTTGACGCGTACATGGCGTAACACACATGTAGTGGCCCATGTACGTGTATGTGCGTTTATTTGGTCTACATGATAACTTATGTACATTTATTATTATTATTATTGTGTGCGTAGAGAGAGAGATAATTAATTTTACTAATGAAGTTATTAATTTGTATCTCTCTCTCTCTCTCTCTCTCTCTCTCTCTCTCTCTCTCTCTCTCTCTCTCTCTCTCTTTGGGGTGTTAAATATTTACAATTAGATTAAAATAAAACAGATGGAATGATAATAATAATAATAATAATAATGATAATGATAATAATGATAATAATAATGATGTTAATTAATGTAAATAAATAAAACTGTAATATTTTAAATGTATTATATTTTTATTATTAGTAGTAGTATGTGTGTGTGTGTGTGTGTGTGTGTGTGTGTGTGTGTGTGTGTTGAGGTAGTAAGTATACATGATAGTTACGTACACATACATACATACATACATTTTGTACTTTAATATCTTCCTCCTCCTTCTCTTCCTCTTCTTCTTCCTCCTCCTCCTCCTCCTCCTCCTTCTTATCCTCTCCTTCCTCCTCCTCCTCTTGTTCTTCTCTTCCTCCTCCTCCTTCTTATCCTCTCCTTCCTCCTCTTCCTCTTCTTCTTCCTCCTCCTCCTCCTCCTTCTTATCCTCTCCTTCCTCCTCCTCCTCTTCTGTTCTTCTCTTCCTCCTCCTCCCTCCCTCCTCCTCCTCCTCCTCCTCCTCCTCCTCCTCCTCCTCCTCCTCCTCCTCCTCCTCCTCCTCCTCCTCCTCCTCCTCCTCCTCCTCCTCCTCCTCCTCCTCCTCCTCCTCCTCCTCCTCCTCCTCCTCCTCCTCCTCCTCCTCCTCCTCCTCCTCCTCCTCCTCCTCCTCCTCCTCCTCTAATTAGTAACATTATCTAACATAAACTCCAGAATATTAAGAGAATCCATACACTGATTTTCTCTCTCTCTCTCACTCTCACTTTTCCCTCCTTCCTCCTCCTCCTCCACCTCCTCCTCCACCTCCTCCTCCTCCTCCTCCTCCTCCATTACCTCCAACACGACATTTTCCTCGTGTCCTGAAAATCCACACACACTCGGGTCATAAGATATCTCCATACCTCCTCCTCCTCCTCCCTCCTCCACCTCCATCTTCCCACTGAGGAGGGAGGGAGGCAAGGGGGGGAGGGGGGGCAATCCGCCATCTTGCCCCCCCTCCAAATGATCAACAAGGAAGCCGGAATCGAACGCGTCTGTCGATATTCCGTTCAATGTAATATTTTCAGACACACTCTCACTCCTGGCCTTCTCTAGCTCTTGTATGTGCGCGTGGGCATGTACGTCTGTGTCCATGTGCGTGGTGATGTGTGTGTGCGCGTCACCTAACCCAGGGAGGTCCGATAATTCGACCATTTCCGGCGAAACGACTAAAACCGAGAAATCATTATTATTATCTGTAGAAGAAGAATCACTAATCATAACCACTGTATTATTTTCTTCCTCCTGTAACCTAACCTTCCCTTCCTCTCTTGTAATAGTAGTAGCAGTAGTAGCAGCAGTAGTAGCAGCAGTAGTAGCAGCAGTAGTAGTAGCAGTAGTAGTAGTAACACCACATCTACTACGCAGTTTGTTTAGTCTAGCGGTCTGAAACGAATACTTTAACTGCGGCGTAGCAGTCGTCGTAGGTGTAGCAGCAGCAGTCGCAGTCGCAGCAGTCGCAGTAGCAGTCGCAGTAGCAGTAGTAGTAGTAGTTATCCCATGTTTTTTACTAAGATGATTCCGTAGTTTGTCCAGCCGTGTGGTTTGGAATGAACAGTTTAGTTGCGGCTGTACGGAACACTTGAGTAAGGACGAGGAGAGAGAGTGTAGCCGCATGTGTCGCCTCATGTTCTTGGCGTGGGAGAAGGAGTGTCCGCAGACCTCACACTGGTGCACGCGGGTCTGGGGAAGGGTGAAGGCAGGGTGAGGACAGGGTGAAGATAGGGTGAGGACAGGGTGGTTAGGGTGAGAATACAGGGTGATTAGGGTGAGGATACAGGGTGATTAGGGTGAGGATACAGGGTGATTAGAGTTCTTATAATTCAAAAACACACACACACACACACACACATACTACATCCTTACACACATACATACACATACATACACATCCTTACACACACACACACCATCTCTCACACACACACACACACACACCCTTTCTCTCTCTCTCTCTCTTCCTAACACACCCAAAAAACACACACACACAGGCACCCTTCCTCACACACACACCCCCAAACACCCACACACACACACACACACACACCCACCTTAGAGTGCGTTGCATAGTGGTCATTCAAGTGTGTTTTTCTCGGGGTACTAAAACCACAGCCGGGATGAGGACAGGAAAATGTCGTCCCGGAATGTTGCAATAAATGTGCCTTAAATGTTGTTACGTATTTAGACGAGAAACCGCAGACGTCACAGAGGAGTCGGCTGGTGGGAGAGTGCGTGTAGGTGTGGGCTTGGAGTGCGTGTCGCCATTTGAAGCCACGGCCGCACTCATTACACACAAACCTTTGGGGCGAGAGAGGAAGTGTGTGTTAGGTTAGGTTAGGTTAGGTTTGTTTTGGGTTGAAATTGATCTCTCTCTCTCTCTCTCTCTCTCTCTACACATACATACATTCCCTCTCTCCCATCCACACATACACACACACACACACACAAATCCTCCTCTCTTCCACACACACACACACACACATGCCACCCTCTCTCTCTCTCTCCACACACACACACATACACACATCCTCCCACTCTCCCAAAACACACACCCCTTCCCACACCCACACCCACACACACACACACACACACACACACTCACGGTTTGCTGTTAGAGTGCTTGGGTGCGTGCATGGTAAGGGCAGCTCTGGTCTTGAATCTAAGGTCACAGTACACACAGAAGAATGGTAACTCGTGGTCATGTAGAGCAAAGTGTTCCCGTTGACCTTCCACACCAATCACCTGCAAGAGAGATGATGTGTGACCTTACTTGACCTGACCTTTGGGTGTTTTTATTATTTATTCATTCTCTCTCTCTCTCTCTCTCTCTCTCTCTCTCTCTCTCTCTCTCTCTCTCTCTCTCCTCTCTCTCTCTCTCTCTCTCTCTCTCTCTCTCTCTCTCTCTCTCTCTCTTTAATAGTGACCTTACTTGACCTGACCTTAATTTTGTATGCATTTTTCATGATTATTTATAGTTTTTTTTACATAATTTTGAGTATGTGATGTAATCTTTTTTTTATTTTGAGTTTTTTTTATTTTGAGTTTTTGTATTTTCAGTTTTTTTATTTTGAGTTTATTTGATGTGATCTAATTATTATTTTTTTTTTTTTTTGGTTTATTCATTCAGGAAAAAAAAATTATTATTATTGAATTTTTTTTTTTAGATTAATTCAAGAGAAAAAAAACATTACTATTGATATTATTATTATTACACACACACACACACACACACACACACACACACACACACACACACACACACACACTCACCTGCACATAGCATAGCGGGCACTGTGGTGTATAATGTTTACTGTGTTGTACATGTTTAACTAAATCACCACACCGCTGAAAAGTGCTACCACACACCACACACACCACACCACCACCACCACCACTACCACTACCACTACTACCACCACCCACCACCACTACCACTACTATTATTATTATTACTACTACTACTACTACGCTTGTTGGTCACGCCTCCTACCCTTCCTACGCCTCCTACCCCTCCTCCTCCTCCTTCTCCTCTTCCCTCTCCTCCTCCTCCTCCTCCTCCACCTATCCCTACCTTCACTTTGGGGGGCCGTGTTTGTGTGTGTAGGTGTTTGTCTACCTCCTCCCCCCCTTCCCCCTCCCCTACTGTGTGTATGACCACCCCCAATACCTCCCCCTCCCCCCCAACCCCCCCACCGCTAGCTTCTTGTGTGTGCGTTTGTGGGAGTGTGTGCGTGTGTGTGTGTTGGTGTTTGTCTGATCCCCCCCTCCCCCCTCCCCCCCCTCCTGCTGTTATAACCAGGCCTAGTACCTCCCCCTCCCCCCCCTGGTGTGTGTGTATGCGTGGGCGTATGTGTGGGCGTATGTGTGTGTTTTACCCCCCTCCTCCTCCCCCCCTAGAGACGTTATAACCACCCCTAGTACCTCTCCCCCTCCCCCCCTCCTTCCCCTGGCGTGTGTGCGTTTGTGTGCGTTTGTGTATGCGTTTGTGTGTGTGTTTGTTCATCAGGTGGCCATGCTTCCACCTCTCCACATAGCAAGGAGAGGTCAAGTATCTCTCTCTCTCCCTCCACACGGAAGAAATTTGAATCCGCGTTCGTTCGTATGTTCGTCTGTAACTCAAACGGATTTTTTTCGGATTTTGTACCAATATTTTTCTTCAAGACCGGTTTTCTAGTTTGTTTTTTCCTACCTGTGTGTGCGTGTGCGTGTGTGTGTGCGTGTGTGTGTGTGTGTGGTGTTTGGAGTGTGGTGCAGATGTGGTGGGAGAGGCCGAGCAGCTGTGCGTGTTGGGAGAGTGTGCGTAATAGTGACGCACACACACGTACACACTCCCCGTATAGTAAGGAGATTAATACTTCCATAATGTTTGTCCCGTTTGGATCTGAGGAAAAAAAGGAATTAAATTGGTTTTATTTATTTATTTATTTATTTATTTAATGAATAGATTTAAATATAGAGAAAAAAAGTTATGTATATATATTTTTTTTTTATGAAAGTAGATTAAAAATAGAGAAAATAAGTTATATTTGATGTTTTTTCATAATTTTTTTTATTTATAATTGAAGAATAGAACCATTTTCGGTGTTTTTTTTATAATAGAATGTCAGAAAACCAAGAGAAAAATTTTTAATCCAAATATTATTACTATTATTATTATTATATATAAAAAAAAAAACAGAAAAACATTATTACCATATATAGAATCACATAATTTCTCTCCTTATCTGCTATTTTAATAAACCAAATATTACTATTATCATTATTACTATTATTACTATCACATACCTTGCTCTGAAATTCCTTGACCTCCTGTAGCAGTAGACGTAGTAGTAGTAGTAGGAATAGTAGTAGTAGCACCAGTAGTAGTAGCAGTAGTAGTAGCAGTAGTAGTAGTAGTAGTAGTAGTATTCTCTCCTACTGCAATAACAAGTGGTCTCAGCACAGACCACTCCCTGTGTGCTGCCAGCCTTGCCTGTAGCACGGCCGCCACCACAGTAGAGTGGGCGGCCAACACACAGCTGTGGGCGGGGGCAGCACTCCCATCCCCGCCCACTACCACCACGTCACATAGCTCACCACGCCCACGAAGCCACTGGAGAGAGATAAAAATATATATAATAACATTAAAAAAATGATATATTATACCTAAGGACAGCACTCAGCAACTCAATCCCTGATCAAATTAATGCTATCAGGAGTGTAGGGGCGGTGGACTCCCAAGCCGACTGTGGTGATGCTACAGTCTACACCTCAACGTGGGACAAGCAACATAAGTAATGATAACTAGGTAAGCATGATAACTATATAAGCATGATGACTAGATAAGCATGACTGTAAACACACACAGAGATACACACACAGACACAGACCAGCATCTAGTAAGCCTTGGTATGTGGTCTCCTTAACCTCACAGGTATCTAATGACTAATTTTAAAGGTAATGACTAAAGATGAACAGGTGCATTGTTACCTGTAGGCTTTTAGACACGTGGACATCACACTGTAGGGTCAACATGGCCTGTAGATAAGTAGAATGTAACCAAAAACGAAACAAAAATATTAACTGGCAGCCTCAACATATCAACAAGTATAAAAACAACACAAAAACACCATAAAAACAAAACACATACACGAAAAATTAAACATAAAATTACACTAGCTCAAAAAACACACTAAAAAGTTTATAATACATCGTGAATTATAAGAAAACATGATTTATATAGTGAAGCATCCATCTAACCGCCGCCATTTTACTAGTTCGTTTGTGTCATTGGAAGGAGAGTGTGGTGGTGTTTACCTACGTCCTTCCTTCCTTCCTCTCCTCGTAAGTATATCTAAACCTTCCTCCACCTGAACCATTAATAATCCCAACAGGTAAACACTATAGGAACGCCATCTTGCCATCGAACCTTCTTGTTCGAAATTGTCAAAGTTGGGAAAAAATGGATATTATTATTATTATTATGATTCGTCTTTTTCGTTTCATTTTATTTTTCTCTCCAGGTTAGGTTAATTTTCTTTGGAGGGGAGAGTGGAGGGAAGATAGGGAGGCTGTGGAGAGATGAAGGGAAGATGAGAGAGATGGAGAGAGGAATATTGGAGGGATGGAGAGAGAAGTGGAAGCTGGAGGGATGGAGAGAGGAATATTGGAGAGATAGAGAGAAATATTGGAGGAAAGAATGATGGAGAGAAGAAAGGTAGGTGGAGGGAAGAGAGGAAGATGGAGGGAAAATTGGACACTGATTATTGTTATGTAATCTCTCTCTCTCTCTCTCTCTCTCTCTCTCTCTCTCTCTCTCTCTCTCTCTCTCTCTCTCTCTCTCATTTTGTTCTCTCTCTCTTTCAGATCATGGATTTTGAGGACCAGCACACCATGTTCGCCATCACCCTTGGACCAAACACACAAACAAACACACAAACACACACACAACAACAACAACAACAACAACAACAACAGATCACACACACCCACGCACACACCAACACGCACACACACCAACACGCACACCAGCACACCCAAGACACACACACACGTCTTCTAATGCAAACCCATTTAGAACAACAACAACAGCAATTATCCATACACCAACAAACGCACACACATACACAGCCACACGCACACACACAGACGCACACACAGACACAGCCACATATACACATGGAAATGGCTAATGTCACTATATTAAACAACACAATCACGCCAACAAGTACAGCGATAGTTAATATTTTGGCGCCAAAACCACCACAAGAGATTTCAGATCAAGACGCCGCCACCACCACCACCACCACCTTCACTAATTACTGTTTAATATGCGACAAAGGCATAATTAACGATACCAAACAACAATTAATCAACATCACACAAACCCACATGTCAATTAGCCAACGGAAGCTAAGTACCATGTTAATTAGGTTGATTAAATGCGGTCCAGTTGCTGAGACGCACAGCCAGATGCTATGTTCGCGGTGTTTTAATTTGGTGGAAAGAGTGGATGGTATTGAGATTGAATTGGCGGACATTAAAGTTGAGTTATTGCAATTATTTGAGGCTACACTGGCACACCGGAGGCCTACCCTGGCGAGGAAGGACGTGGAGAGGCCTACGGTAAGGAGAGAGAGAGAGAGAGAGAGAGAGAGAGAATTGTATATATATTATTATTATTATATTTTATTTATTTATTAATTATATGTATTTTCCTTCCTTTCCTCCTTCTCTCCTTCCTTCTCTTCCTCTCTCTCTCTCCTCTCTCTCTCTCTCTCTCTCTCTCTCTCTCTCTCTCTCTCTCTCTCTCTCTCTCTCTCTCTCTCTCTCTCTCTTCCTTCCTCCTTCCTTAATTCTTTCTCTCCATCTTTTTATTTATTTATTTATTTATTCTATCTCCCTTTTTCTCTTCTTCTCTCCACTTCTCTCCTCCCACTCTTCTCTCCCTTCTCTCTCTCTTCTTTCCTCCTCCTCCTCTCCTACTCTTCTCTCCCTTCTCTCTCCTTCCTCCTTCTCTTCCTATCTTAAAATCTCTCCCTCCTCTCTCCCTATCAATTCCTTCCCTCTCTTCCTATCTTAATTCCTCTCCATCTCTCCTTCTCTCCTTCTCTCTCTCCCTCACGCCCACGCCCACGCAGCTTGAGGTCGACGTGGAGTGGGATGACAGTCCAGAGAGTGACCCGCCCCCCCCCAGATGACCTTGAGAATGACCCTGACTGCCTTGCCAACGGGTCATCGGCAGGGGGGGGGGCGCAGGAGGAGGGGGGGCAAGATGGCGGCCGCGGGGGGGGCGAAGAAGGGGAAGAGGAAGACTGGAAGGCCAAGGAAAGTTAGGCTGACGGCGAAAGTTAAGGTTTGTGTGTTTGTTTGTTTGTTTGTTTTGGTGGGGGGGTGGGGGTGTCAGGGTGTGTGTGTGTGTGTGTGTGTTTGTTTCTGTTTGTGTACGTCTATGTATGTGTGTGTGTTTGTTTCTGTTTGTGTACGTCTATGTATGTGTATGTGTGTGTTTGTGTGTTTTTTTTTTTATTGTATGTGTGTTTGGTAATGTATGTATGTATGTGTTGTTGTTTTTTATGTATGTGTGTTTGGGAATGTGTGTGTATGTATGTGTGTGTGCGTGTGTGCGTTTTATTGTGTTTTAGAATGTGTGTGTGTGTTTGAAACTATATAATTATGTACGTATGTATATGTATATTTTTCTGTGTATGTATATGTATGTATCTTAACCCTCATGTAAATATATGCTTATGTACGTATATGTATGTATTCAAGGTGTGTATGTACGTATATATATTTTCCTAGATGATTGTGTGTGTATGTATGTAAATTAATGTTTATGTACGTATATGTATGTGTATATATGTATCTATGTACGTATATAACCTAACGCCAACTATCTCTCCACAGCTGGACTTGGAGGAGGGTGAAGGAGGAGGAGGAGAGGAGGGTGAGGGGGGGGGAGGGGGGCCAGCCAAGGAAGAGAGGAAGAGGAAGACCTAGGAAGAAGGACAAGGAGGAGGACGATTTCATACCTCCTGGCGCCCCTACCAAGGAGTGTCCATCCTGTACTAAGGTGGGCGTGGGCGTGGGCGTGGGGGTGGACTGGTGGGGGTGTGGACGGGTGGGCTGGTGTGGGTGTGCGGGGGTGTGGACGGGTGGGCCGGTGTGGGTGGACGTGGGATGTGGGGATGAGTGGGCGTGGGTGTGTGAGTGTGGGCGTGGGCGTGGGTATGGGTGAATATCTAATTATATCATCCAATTATCATTATTAATTATTATCATTATTAATTATTATCATTATTAATTATTATCATTATTAATTATTATCATTATTTCCTTCGTAATTAATTTTTTGTTCTCCTTTCTTTAGATTGTAGTTTCCAAGAAATACTTAACACATCTGTCGTCCCATCGGCTGTTCCCTTGTCCATTCTGTGAGGTGGTGTTTAAACGGAAGGTGAGGCTGTGTGCGTGTGTGTGTGTGGGTGTGTGTGTGTAGGTGTGTGTGTGTGTGTGTGTGTGTGTGTACGTGTGTGTGTGTGATTGTTTGATATATTGATAGATAGAGAGAGATATATATATTTTACATTTAATATTTTTACTGAAAACTGGATATAAAATGTATGAATATTATTATTATTACTACTACTAATACTACTACTACTACTGCTACTACTACAACTACTACTACTACTACTACTACTACAACCACCACCACTACTAACCCCTCCCCCCTCCCCCCCCAAGGACATCAAGACCCACCTGGCAGAGGCTCACCAAGAAGAAATACACTACCCATGTACGGAATGCGACGGGGTGTTCGACACATTCATGCAGCTACGCACACACTGCCTGGTGGTGCACATGGGGGTGGAGCGCGAGGAGTACGCATGCAAGACGTGTGCGCGTAAATTCTCCTCCCTGACCGGGTTGAAAGTCCACGTGGAGACGATCCACGAGAAGAGTCAGATACACGAATGTCCGGAATGTAAGGAATTATTTAATCAGAAAGGTAACATGCAGAACCATTTCCGTCGGGTCCATCAAGGCGAGGAAGCCAGAAAATTATTATGCGACATATGTAACAAAGGTTTTATCTGTCCGAGCGATTTACGGAAACACGTCGAGCGCGTCCACCTAAAAGTCCGTAAGAATGAGGTCATGTGTGAGGTCTGTGGGAAGCCTTTCTCAGATTCACGAGCGATGCGTATACATATAAACGCCGTGCATACCCGAGAGGTCCAACATCCGTGCCCGCAGTGTAAAATGGTGTTTCATAGCCTGACGAATATGGTTACGCACCGCCGACGCATGCACGGAGGAGCGGAAGGCAGGAGGAATGTATGTGAGGTCTGCGGGAAGGGATTTTGCAGCCCTAGTGATCTAAAAACGCATATTCGTGTCGTGCATGATAACATACGAAAGTACGTGTGTGATATATGCGGACAGGCTTTTAAGGTGTGTTCGCATTTGAAATACCACCGCAGGAAACACACCGGGGAGGCGCCGTACGAGTGCCCTCACTGTGGTAAATGTTTCCACGGACCGAGTCACATTTCCGACCACGTCAAAAAAGTACATAAGACCGTTTATATCGGAACCAATCAGAGACGGAAGCTTAATTTACCTGATAGCGCACCACCCCCTCCCCCAGGCATGCTCCCCACCCCCCACACCCCCCACACACCCCAGCAAAATAGGGATAACAAAAATAAGGTCAAAAATAACACCCTAACTAATGTAAACCTTCAAATACAATCACAGAATAATGCAACTTACACCCCCCAGCCTATGCCCTGTCCCCTGCCTCCCCCAGCTAGCTTCACCCCAGCACATCACCCCCCTGCCATGCTACCCCCGCCCCCCCCACAGCCAATGCTACACCCCCAGGCTATAATGGAACACAATCCTTATGGAAATTTTCAGTTCCAAACAGTTGAACAGACCCCAGTAAACACCCCAGGCCAGCCCTCCCCAGTACCCATGGTGGTGAGATTACTACATGATCTGCAGTACCAGTAGACACCCCAGTAAGATCACTCCCCCAGTAAACACCCCAGGCCAGCCCTCCCCAGTTCAATTTCTCCCCCAGTAAACCTCAAATTCCCTCCCCAGTAAGGCATAATCTCTCTCCAGCTTCCTCTCCTCCCCCAGTACAGAAATATACCTCAGTCCCTCTCCCCCAGTACCTACCTCCTCCCCATAGTCTCCCCCAGGAATTAATTAACCACCCCCCCTCCCCCCAAACCTACCTCAGTGTAATTATTATTATTATTATTATTATTATTATTATTATTATTATTATTATTATTATTATTATTATTATTATTATTATTATTATTATTATTATTATTCTTCCTCCGTTATTAATTATTTTTGGAAGGAAAGAGAATGAGAGAAAATATGGAATAGAGAGGAGATGGAGGAAAGGAAGAAATGTATATATGATTATGTTGAGAGAGAGAGAGAGAGAGAGAGAGAGAAAAAAGAGAGAAAATGAAAGAAAAACAGAAAGATAATTTACTTTCTATTAAATTAAGACAAAGAAAAAAAACCATTTATTTTCATTATTATCAAAAAAAAATATTGAGTATTATTATTATTATTATTATTAGGAAGAAATAATTTACATGATATGAAAAATAAATAATGAATAAAAATAATGTTAATACTAATATAGATTCTTGTCAATATATTATTATTTTTATTATTTTTTTTTTTTTTATAGATAATTAGATAAAAATAAGAGAAAAAAATTAGGAAATAGAATTATATATATTTTCTAAAAGGTACAATTAATTTTATGTATGTATGTATGTACGTGTGTATGTGTGTGTGTATGTATGTACGTCTATGTTTATGTACGTGTATGTACGTTTGTAAAAATAATGGAAAAATATCATTCTTTTTGATATAAACTTTTTTTGTATATATCAAAAGCGTATTATTTACATTATTATTATTGTACTTAATTTTGGTCCCATTATTATAGCAAGGATATAGGTGTGTAGGGGTGTGTGTGTGTGTCCTTGGTGGCAGTTCAGAGAAGAATGACCAAGATATTTCAGGGGCTGAGAAATTTACCTTACAAAGCTAGGTTAAAACGTCTTAATCTCCACTCCCTAGAGAGAAGAAGGGCAAGAGCGGTTATGTGGAGGGCGAGAGGGGATAGGATTGAGGTTTTCCAATGGGTAAAAGGAATTGATCAAGTTTTAGAAATTACTAGCCAGGATAGGACACGTAGAAATGGGTAGAAGGTAGAAAAACTTAGATTCAGGACAGACTTAGGTAGATATTGGTTCACTAACAGAGTGGTGAATGATTGGAATAGGCTGGGTAGACACGTAGTAAGTGGTGAGTCAATAGGTAGCTTTAAAAGACGGTTGGATGAGTAAGTGGTGAGTCAATAGGTAGCTTTAAAAGACGGTTGGATCAGAGTATGGATAAGGATGACAGGTGGGATGGTGAAATATTGGAAGGAACTGTCTCGTGTAGGTCATCAACTGGCCTCTTGCAGTCTCATCAATTCTCATGTTATTATGTATTGCAGGAAGGGAGGGAAAGAAGGAAGGAAGGAAGGATAGAGAGAAGGAAGGAATATTAAGGAAGAAAGAATGAAAAATGGATAGAAAGAAGGGAAGGAAGGAAGAAGGAGATTAGGAAGGGAAAGGAGGAAGGAAGGAACGAAGGAGGGAAGAAGAAGAACTGATGATAAATGAGAGAGAGAAAGAAAAATAAATACAAATAACGTAAACAAAGACATATAACTATTTGTTCTATATTCGTATAAACAAAACGAAAATAGAATATCATCAAACCTAAATAACTCCATAGAAAATAACAATAACAAAATGCGTAGGAGTAGTAATTAACATAACAACAAAATAAATCAATCAATAAATAACTTACATAACTCAAATAAACATTAACTAAAATTTATCGATACTAAAAACATCATAAAACCTTCATAAAATACATTAGAATAATAATTTAATACAACAACATATGCATTTAAAGAGTCTGAAATTCGCGGGAAATGGTGCAGCTATACAAGCAAGTCAAGGCAAATGTCTTATACACATTTATTACAGCTTAAATAAATCAGGACAAAATACTAGAAATTATAATAAGCACTAACATACATTTTCCATCCATAAAAAGCGAGAGAAAATGAATAATACAAGATATCCATTTAAATAACAAGAGTTCTGACGTAATGGCGGGAAAAGATGAAACTATACAACCGAACTATCAAAAATATCTCCTACGCCTTTATTCCTTCTTTATAAAATCAAAAAATAATATACAAAATTATAATAAACAATAATAAATAATCCTAGTTTATAAAAAGAGTTAGGAATATATAACAAGTGAGATGTGTTTAAATAAGGCGCGCGGGGGGGTGATGGCGGGCCGGTCAGCCACATTGACGGGATTCTGATCCGTACAGCGTCTGAGGACACCCATCCATTATCCTCTTTTACCCGTGACATCCTACAGCGGAGGTCACGTCCTACAGCACATCCTACGCGCCACATCCTACACTACATTCTGGTAAGGAGAGAGATAGCGAAATCCTTGAAATAAACCCGATAATTCCGAAATAAGTGATGGCTGGAATAGTCAAAATCCCGTCCACTATTACAACATGGCGTGTGTTTTTAGGGGAGTGTTATTATGATTATTTAGTCCCTTATTTTACCCTTAATTAACCCCTTAATAACCCTTAACAGGCTCCAAGGGGCGGCGCATACCCTTACCCATTTATTAAACTATAGACTTAACGTAATTATGGGAAATATAACCATTTTTTTCCCCCATATCCTGTTGTTCGTAGGAAATATATTTATTTATTTAATCTCAAGTATTTGGAGGTAATTTAGGGTTTAATTGAGGTTATTTAAGAGTAATTAAGGCCGAAGGTAAGGTATTTAAGCCTGTGTTCAGGTAATTTGATGGTTATAGAAGTAATTAATTATTTTTATTTTTATTCTAATAATCTCGAAGTCTGTTTCTAAGGGTAATTAACGGTTTCTAAGGATAATTAAGAGATTTTAGAGGTAATTTAAGTGATAATTAGGGTTAGGATCAAGACTTATTTATTTATTTATTTATTATAATTTATATACTCGTTTCTAAGGGTAATTAAGGACGTCAAAGTGTAATTATGAAGTCTAAGGCCTAATTAAGGATATTTAAGTGGTAATTAGGCCTAGGGTAATATTAGATAGGCTGTATAATGTATATATATAACTAAACTTTCTAGAACATTCTTCCCCTTAGTGATAGAAGAGACGAGACGTAATTATATTTATAAGTAACACGATTTGATCACTTATACTTCCATGTTATTGTGTTTATATTATATTATTTAAACATTACAACGTTTGGTTATCTATAGAATGCAAATATAACTTGAAATACGGGTTGAAAATTAGTTATGTAGGTGAGTTATTGATAAATATACGTATTTATTTATTTTATTTATTTATTTTTATTGGTTACGTTAAGTTACGATAATTTTAAGTTAGGTTTAGTTAAAGGAACGAATATTTACCTTAAAAAAATAACTTAACCATAATATTAACTTATTATTTTTCTATATTACGTTAAGTTACGATAATTTTAAGTTAGGTTTAGTTAAAGGAATTAATATTTACCTAAAAGAAATAACTTAACCAAAATATTAACTTATTATTTTTCTATATTACGTTAAGTTACGATAATTTTAAGTTAGGTTTAGTTAAAGGAACGAATATTTACCTAAAATACTAACATTATTATTATTATTTTCTAGATTACGTTAAGTTACGATAATTTTAAGTTAGGTTTAGTTAAGACAACGAATATATACTTTAAAAATATAAGTAAATACATAAATATTAGTGAATTATTGAACGTTTAAGTTACGATAATTTTAAGTTACGATAATTTTAAGTTAGGTTAAGTTAAGGTCACGAATATTGACTTAAAACACATTATAATTATAAATGTCCTTCCTTCCTTCCTTCCTTCCTTCCTTCCTTCCTTCCTTCCATCCTTCCTTCCATCCTTCCTTTCCTTCCATCCTTCCTTCCTTCCATCCTTCCTTCCTTCCTTCCTTCCATCCATCCATCCATCCATCCTTCCTTCCTTCCTTCCTTCCTTCCTTCCTTCCATCCATCCATCCATCCATCCTTCCTTCCTTCCTTCCTTCCTTCCTTCCTTCCTTCCTTCCATCCATCCATCCATCCTTCCTTCCTTCCTTCCTTCCTTCCATCCATCCTTCCATCCATCCTTCCTTCCTTCCTTCCTTCCTTCCATCCTTCCTTCCTTCCATCCTTCCTTCCTTCCTTCCTTCCTTCCTTCCATCCTTCCTTCCTTCCTTCCTTCCCTCCTTCCTCCACCTAACCTAACTTCTCTCCCCTTCTTCCTCCTCCTCTCCTTCCTTCCATCCATCCATCCTTCCTCCCCTAACACCTCCCATACCACACAAATCTCTCCTCCCAAACACACCATCCTCTCTCCACCTTCCCTCCCCTTCCCCCCCCTTCTCTCCACGCCCCCCCCGCCCCCCCCAGCACCATGGCAGCGGAGCCTGAGATGCCTACCTTCAAGCTGGTCCTAGTAGGGGATGGAGGGACGGGCAAGACCACCTTTGTGAAGAGACATTTGACAGGAGAGTTTGAGAAGAAGTATGTGGCTACCTTAGGGGTGGAGGTGCATCCACTTGTATTCCACACCAATAGAGGACCCATCAAGTAAGTGGAAGGGGGATTTTTTGAGGATTTTTTGTGATTTTTTTGAGTTTTTTTGTAATTTTTTTTAGTTTTTTGTAATTTTTTTTGTTTTTTGGGTTTTTGTAATTTTTTTTTAGTTTTTTTGTAATTTTTTTTGAGTGTTTGTAATTTTTTTGAGTTTTTTGTAATTTTTTTGAGTTTTTTTGTAATTTTTTTTGAGTTTTTTGTGTGATTTTGTGATTTTTCCATATTTTTTGAGTCTATTTTTGTGATATTTTCCTTTTTTTTCTGATTTGTTGAATATTTTGTGATTTTATTTGTGTTTTATTTGTATTTTTAAAGATTTTTTGTAATATATATTATGATTTTTTGTGATGTATATATTTATTTATTTCTGTTTGACTAATTTATGGATTTGTCTTCCTCCTCCTCCTCCTCCTCCTCCTCCTCCTCCTCCTCCTCCTCCTCCTCCTCCTCCTCCTCCTCTCCATCACACACTCCTTCCTCCTCCTTCTCCTCTTCTATTAAAACTATTTCCTTCCTCTTTCTACCTATCTATCTTCCTCTCTCTGTCCTCACCCCTCCTCCTCCTCCTCCTCCTCCACCACCACACACCACCTCCCCCACACTCCTCCCCCCCCCCCCCCCCCCCCCCCCCACAGGTTCAACGTCTGGGACACAGCAGGTCAAGAGAAGCTGGGTGGTCTCCGTGATGGCTACTATATACAAGCTCACTGTGCTATTATAATGTTTGATGTGACATCTCGAGTTACATACAAAAACGTTCCTAACTGGCACAGGGATCTGGTGAGGTGAGGAAGGCAGTTATAGGTGGAGTTAGGTTAGGTTAGGTTACTTTAAAATCTATATATTTGACGATAACTTAAATTTGATTATATTTGACGGAATTTAAATTGAATCGTATTTCTTGACTGTATATAAACGCACATGGACTAATACGTACATGTGTGTGTGTTAAGTTAGATCCTATTATTTAACAACACATGAATTTGACTATATAACGCACATGGACTAATACGTACATGTGTGTGCGTTGCGTTAAGTTAGACCACATAAATTTTTGACGATAACTTAAATTTCACTAACGTTTCTTGACTATATTTTACGATAACTTACATTCACTCCTATTCCTTGACTATATATAACGCACATGGACTAATACGTACATGTGTGCGCGTTGCAGGGTGTGTGAGAACATCCCCATCGTGCTCTGCGGTAACAAAGTCGACGTCAAGGACAGGAAAGTCAAGGCTAAGTCCATCATCTTCCATCGCAAAAAGAACTTACAGGTACGTACATGTGTGTATGTATGCGTGTGTACGTGTGATAACCTTCCTAACACCTTACCTCACCTTCCTAACACCGTTCTCCACCTTCCTAACACTTTTTCACACCCAAACACAAACTTTTCTACCTAAATACATCCTTCCCTACCGTCTACCACCTTCCTAACACCCTTCCCCACCTTCCTAACACCCTCTCCCACCATTCCCTACCCAAACACACCCTTCCCTACCGTCTACCACCTTCCTAACACCCTCTCCCATCCTTCCCTACCTTCCTAACACCCTCTCCCACCCTTCCCCACCTTCCTAACACTCACCCCCACCCACCACCACCTTCCTAACACCCTCTCCCACCCACCACCACCTTCCTAACACCCTCTCCCCCCCTTCCCTAGCTTCCTAACACCCTCCCCCATCCTTCTCCACCTTCCTAACACCCTCCCCCATCCCACACCACCTTCCTAACACTCTCCCACCCTTCCCTACCTTCCTAACACACCCAAACACACACATTCCCTACCCAAAACACCCCCTTCCTACCCCCAACACCCTACCATCACCCTCCCACCACCTTCCTAACACCGTCTCACTCCCACAGTACTACGACATCAGCGCCAAATCCAACTATAACTTTGAGAAACCCTTCCTGTGGCTGGCGCGTAAGCTGATCGGTGACCCTAACTTAGAATTTGTGGCCATGCCCGCGCTGCTACCCCCAGAGGTACAAATGGACCCCCAGTGGCAGCAGCAGATCGAGAATGACCTCCAGGAAGCATCGCAGACCGCACTCCCCGAGGACGACGAAGACCTCTGAGGATGTCGTGTTGCGGCTTAGGGTTCGGTGATAATTTTTTTTTTTTTTTTTTTTTTTCTAGTTATTTTTGGATTTATTTATATTTTTTGATTTTTGAGTTTTTGAGTTTTTTTTTTTTTTTTTTTTTGAGTGAGTTTTTTTTGGGTTGTGGTAATTTTTTTTTTGATTGGCTGTTGTAGTTAATTTTTTTTTTTTTATTATTATTATTATTATTATTTAAGTTTTTTTTGATTTGTGAATTTAATTTGTAGTTTTTTTTGATTTATTTGTTTTATTTAATTGTGTTTTTTTATTTATTATTATTATTATTATTATTATTATTATTATTATTATTATTTGTTGTCTAATGTGATTTATTTGTTTATTTTCTAGTGTCTCTCTCTCTCTCTCTCTCTCTCTCTCTCTCTCTCTCTCTCTCTCTCTCTCTCTCTCTCTCTCTCTCTCTCTCTCTCTCTCTCTCTGATCTTTATTTGGTGTATGGTATCCTAGGCCTATTCCATATCTTGCCTAGGCTGTGTGTGCGTGTGTGTGTATGTATGTGCGTTCTTAAAACATCATTATTATTATTATTATTATTATTATTATTATTATTATTATTATTATTATTATTATTTTTATTATTTTAAGAACAGCTATTATTATTATTATTATTATTACTCTTATTGATGACTACTACTACTACTACTACTACTACTGCTACTGCTACTACTACAACTATAACTACTACTACTACTACTACTATTGTATGTAATTAAAAATAGTAGAATAAATAAAAATAATAAAAATTAAATGAATAAAAAATGTGAAATTAATTATAATGTTCTTATAGATTTTAATATTTTTTCAATTGTTACCATCATTCTCTCTCTCTCTCTCTCTCTCTCTCTCTCTCTCTCTCTCTCTCTCTCTCTCTCTCTCTCTCTCTCAAGTCAGCCAATCAACCAGTTAAGGAATTTTTTGTAATAAATCATGATAAATATTTTGTGTATTTGAAGCCTGTGTATGTATGTGTGTGTGTGTGTATGTAGGTGTGTGTGTGTATTTCAAGCCTGTGTGTGTGTATTTTAAGTCTGAGAGTGTGTGTATGTAGTTGTATTTCAAGCCTGTGTGTGTATGTATGTAGGTGTATTTCAAGCCTGTGTGTATGTGTACGTGTATGTATGTGTATGTGTGTGTGTGAGATAAGGTTATGTAAGTATATTTTATCTTCATTATTATTATTATTATTATTATTATTTTCCTTCATAATTTCCATTCCTAACCCCATTCCTTTTTTTCCCTCTCTAAAGACATCAATATTTTCCTCACAGCCATATTTTCCTCATTCTTCTTCCCTAAGTCTTATATCTCATTTTTCTCTCCCTTCCCTTCCTCCTCCTCCTCCTCCTCCTCCTCCTACACCATTCCTCTCTCTCCTATGTTGTGTATAAGGATATATCAACACCATTGCATTCTTCCTCCTTATTAAGAAAACATACACTAGAATTTGCGTGCGTGGCTGAAAATTGAGTGCATTTATATTATTTTTAAAGATTTAATATATAATTCCGTCTTATATTATGGAGATATTCATTTATTTTATAGATTATTTAATATTTCTACGTCATTTATATAAAAGTAGTGGTGGTGGTTGATGTTATGAGCCGAATAGCGGGAAAAAGTGAGCCAAATAGAGGTATAGTAATTCTATTTATTATTTTATTATTTATATTAGTTTGTTATGAGCCGAATAGCGGGAAAAAGTGAGCCAAATAGAGGTATAGTAATTCTATTTATTATTTTATTATTTATATTAGTTTGTTATGAGCCGAATAGCGGGAAAAAGTGAGCCAAATAGAGGTATAGTAATTATATTTATCTATATTAGTTTGTTATGAGCCGAGTAGCGGGAATAAGTGAGCCAAATAGAGGTATAGTAATTATATTTATTATTTAATTATTTATATTAGTTTGTTATGAGCCGAGTAGCGGTATAAAAAAAAAACGCGCCAAATCGCGGTATAATAATAAATAGCCAAATAGCGAAAATAAATGACTGAAATAGAGCTTAAAAGGAAGAAATAAGTTATAAATACAATAAATAAAGTGAGAAAACAATAATAATAATAATAATAAATAAGTGAGCCGAATGGAGGTTAAATCGTGTTATGAGCCGAGTAGCGCCGCCCATTCTCTCTCTCTTTCCCTTATCTGAGTTGCGCGATAGGAGAGGAGGAGGAGGAGGAAGATCGGCAGTACATCTCTCCTCCTTGTCCTCACCACTCCTCTCGTACCACCACCTCCTCCGCCATTGCACGTAAAAACAAGTGACAGTCACGTACACACACACACACGTACATACATACATACTTACATCCCACGTGGTTTGTGAATGAGAGGAAATTTTTGGACAGGTTGGAATTGTTTATTTAGGGAAAATTTTGGTGTTTTTTTGATGTGTGGAGGGAAATAAGTGTTTTTTCCTGATTCGTGGTAAGGGAAATAAGTGTTTTTTCCTGATTCGTGGTCAGGGAAATTAGTGTTTTTTTCCCTGATACGTGATTATGGGAAGGAAAATATTATGGTTTGTTTACTGATTTTAAGCGGGAAAAAAAAAACGTAATTTCCTTGTTAACTGAAGGGAAATTTCGATATTTTCCTGAAGCCTGAAGGAAAATAGTTCATATATTTTTCCTGAATCGTCTTTAAATAGAAAAAAACATTATTTAAAAACAAAAAAAACAATAGAAATCACAATAAAAACTAAAATTTCTCCCTAAACTTCAGAAAAACACTAAATTTTTTCTCTTTCAACGTAATTAAGTTGAATAAAAATGGTGAAAGGATGTAGGCGTGTTAACAAAACCACGCCCACCTCCCCCCACGAGGCCACGCCCACCTCCCCACTCCAACCCACGCCCACACTCACGGCACACTCCAGCGTAAGGTAAGTACCCATTAATTACACCTTAATTAGATCACCCATTATTTAATCACCGTAATTACCATCATTTAAAATCAATATTACGTCTTATTATGTATTTTAAACCTAATTGACATGTTAATTACCCTTCTAATGACCCTTATAAACATTAATTAATTACCTAATCTAACCGAAAAAATCTATAATTCTATATATATATTATTATTTTTATTATTATTTTTTTTTTAGGATGAAATTTATGACGTCACAGATTAATTAATTAACGAACATTCATTTACGATAATTACATCTCCCTTAATTTCTGTTTATCCTTAATTACCGTCATTCTTAGTAATTGTTTTATTATAATTGTTTAGTATAATTAGTAGTATTGATTCCAACTTAAAGAAATATTAAAGGCGAGTCACTGGGTTTAAAGGGCTAAGGATACTACGTCTTGGCGGGCCGTGGGCGTAGGTGTGGGCGTGGGCTTGGGTGTGGGCTTGGGTGTGGGTGTGGGTGTGGGCGTGAGTGTGGGTGGGGAGGGGCGGTGTTAAGGGATAACTATAACTACGTCTTGGTGAATCTTGGACGTGGGCGTGTGTATGGGCGTGGGCGTGAAGGGGCGGTGTTAAGGGGTAACTATATATATTTTTTTTATTATTAATTATATTTGTTCTCGTTTATATAAAAAAATTCTTCATAAAATCGAAAAAAATAAAAACTATAATTCAAAAAATCGATTCAAAATTCAAAATCAATAAC